>JAPFRW010000408.1:0-66996 GCA_030778065.1 Akanthomyces uredinophilus
GCCGCCGACAGCCCGCTCCGCGCCGCCGCCCTCGCGCTGGCGCAGTCGCACGCGCAGTGGCTCGCCATCCTGCTGAGCGCGCAGCTCGACGCGCCCTGGCTGGTGCTCTGCCCGCGCGAGAAGCGCGGCTTCCGCGTGCTCGTCGACGGCGTCGTGAGCAACTACGACCTGCACGCCCTCGTCGGCGACGTCCTCGTCGGCGAGGGCCTGCCGGCGGAGCGCAACCCCGCCGCGCTGATTGCGTACATCAAGGGAGAGGCCCCCGCGCGTGGCGAGGCCGAGTCGGTCAGCGGCCAGTTTCAGTTTTACGAGTGGCAGGCCGCCGCGTACGACTGGGACGATGCCGAGGCCGCGCGCCCGGCCGGCCACCATGTCCGGGGCGAGGGCATCCCGAGCGGCGTGCCCAAGTTCCGGAATGTACCGACCTTGATTGTCGGTCCGCAGACGATTCGGCGCTCGTGGAACAACCCTAGGACGTTCGGCGGGCTGCGGTGCAATGTGAGCGTCACGGAGGAGCTCAAAGAGGACGAGGTCGTGTCTCTGCTGGCAGAGATGAAGGTAGCCGCGGTGCCAGCTGACTGAATGGGAAGCAAGAGAAGTAATACAGAACCGTGGCTGGCCAATATACTAGCGGGGCACGGGAATCACTTGATCAATGTCATGTGCACGCGTGTGCTTGGTCTCACAAAGTACCGGCGTACTTGTAAATTAAACTCGCCAGACAGAACATGAGAGTTCGCCTGAGAGCCTATATAGGATCAAGTATGGAGTGCCTTCTTACCAGTCAGCAGAGGATGGTCCAGTCCGACTCATCCAACTGTCGAAAAGTATCTAGCACAGAACAAGAGTAGGCTAGATTTCGTTTCCACAAAACTGCCACGCCGCTAGATTCAAGGTTACAAATCCGCCCAACGCCGTGATTTCCCAGTCGAGTCCTTCTTCCACCTCTGGGTCCAAAGAACCGAGTACATGACCTGTGTCTGTGAAGAAAAAGTGTCCCGTCATGGACCCGAATATTAGAATAAGTAACCACTGCGCAAAAGTGTCCTCCCAAAAGCAAACTACAGAGCGTCATTGCAGTCATGCTGCTCCAAATGGGGGTGGGGTATAGAAGAAAAAGCAATAGGAGATGTTACTGTTGTCGTGCCGTGACGTTGCAATGGAAGTATGGATAAGCTGCTGTCGTCTGTGTTAGTAGTGGCCGAACGGCCCTTCACTTTACCTATCGCCTTCGTCCCTTTCAAGGTCTTGCGAGTTCCAGGAGGTAGATGGTTTTTGCCTTTGTAAGGCTTCATGTGGCTTGCTCCGCATAGTCAATGGGTGTCGGATATATTCCCAGAGGTGGTTTGCTGTCGGATTGCTGTTTGTTAGTATAGACGTGGATCAAGATCGTCGACGTTTAAAGTCTAGTAAAGTTAGCGAATGCTTGACATATATAGGGGTAGCATGATGTATTGCTTACCAATTTCGTCGTCCACATCAGGCTCCTCGTTGTCATCGCGCGACCGCTTGCCAGTTACTGAGCCCCCATCGCCAACTAGTTCAATCTCGTCGTCGTCTCGCCAATCAATTTCGGCATCGTCGTTGGCCTCGGTGACGAAAACAGGACCATCGGCCTCGGCGTCGACAGCAGTTTCATCATCAGCGAGAGCAGTGCCATCAGCGTCACCTTGAAGGGTGCTGGTCGTGCTGCTATGTTCATGGGCAAAGCTGTCGTCATGCTCATCTGCGTCAAGACCTTCGGCCGGATCTGCGATTGCGATGGCGGAATCATCCCCTTGCGACGCGTCATCTTCCTGTGGGACAGACTCATCGAAATAATTAACCTCTTCATGGTGATCATCGACAGGCTCTTCATGGTATTCCTCGTCGTGCTCCTCAACGTCATCCCCGGCATGCTCCTCAGCGTGCACTTCGGCATGCTCTTCGATGCCACTGTCAGCAAACTCATCGTGTTGCTCATCATCGTGCTCATCGCCGTGCTCATCGTTTTCGCCATCTTCACCCGACTGCTCTTGCGCGTAGCTTTCTTCGCCTGGATCTTCGGCATGTTCACTAGACGCCGCACTGTCATCTGTTCCGTCGCCATCGCTGTCGTTGTGGATAGATTGTTGTGAAAAGTGATGCTGAACCTCTTCTAAACTTTTGCCTGACGTAGCGCTCTCTACTAGAAACTCGTATCTTCTAGCGCTGTTTAACCTTGTAAACAGATAGGTATACAAGGTTCGGCGGCCGTTAGGGTCATCATTTTTGATCAGCAAGTCAAACACCTCCAGAATTTGATGCATTGTAATGTTAGACGGGGTTGACTATTATCGCATTAGCTTGTGCTCAAAGAAGTTCTGTTGAATGATGCTTACCTCTGTGAATTCCAATCCGAGCTCATCTACTTGGAAAACCAACTCATCCTCTGCTGTCACTTCGTGTTCCAACTGCGAACGGAATCCGCTAAACACGCTCTGCATGTTGTCATTGAGGATGGACAAGTCAGAGAAGAAGCCCTCAGTACCAGACGAGAAGAACGGGAATTCGTCTCCTTGGTATTGCACCGTGATGTTGGGAAAGCGACGGTCCGTGTTTTCTAATTGAAAATCGCTGGCGGCATCAATGCTGGCGTTTCCAGACATGACACTTTCGAGCGCTTGCCACTCGTCCTGACGACGATCTCTGCTCTCTTTCTCGTCATCCTCGACATTTGCTTTTTCAGTCCAGTCGCCAAACTGTGGGGCGTTGGTTTCTGTGAAATGCTCGTTCTGCCCATCGACTTCCTCTTTTGGAACTTCGACCGTCGCATTGTCGGCAGCATCATCCTCCCAACTGATCTCGGCCTGCTCTTCAAAAACCTTGATCTCTGTGTTTTCGGTGGCGCCTTCAGCTTCTTTTGCAACCTCGGCATGCGTTCCATCCTCATTTTGCTCTCCACTATAATCGACCTCTCCTAGACCATAGTCGATCTCATCACCAATAGTTTCTGTCAGTGCATCGACTGCGGCTTCTGCAGCGTCGGCGTCAAGTGGCAGCTCAGCGTCGGCGGCCTGTTCAGTATCCTGTTGCTCATTCGCGTTGTACTCTATCGCAACATCGGCAGCTTCTGTCATATTGTCCATAGCATGGTCCTCGACGGCCGTTTCAGCTTTGGTGTCGCCACTCTGGTTGGCAGGCTCTGCGTTTGCATATGCGTCTTGAAAAGATTCCGGAGTCGGGCCATCGACAGGGGCTTGGTCTAAAGTAAGGGAATAATCCGCCGCATCACTCTCATAGTTGATGAGATCATCATCCACAGACACCTCGAGAGATGGCTGTTGTATCGAGTCGACATCCATCTCAACGTCCGTCATGCGCGAGAGAAGTCTCCGATTGAAAGTCTGATGGTTTGTGATCCACGACACGTAGTATCCGGGCTTTGAATGGCTTGCCTATCGTGAGGCAGAGGAAGAGCGATGCAGGCTGCGTTTGCCTCAAGTCGAGCAGGGCGTAATGGCGTCGGAACGCGTCTCCACGGTCGTGATTGAAAATAGATGGTGTTCAGGCTGTGTGTCGCTTGTGTTGGTCGCGGATATAAATCTCAGAGGGCGGGTGTAAATTCGCTTCCCGTTGGTTCGTGTAACACGCTTCGGAGAACGCGGCCTAGGATGGTGTCGTGAAAAGGTGAGAAAAGTGAAGGCCTCTCTTCAAGGGGCCCTGTTTGCACTGACTTCGGCCCAAGCGCTCCGTCAAGGCGCTGCCTGGGGCTGGACACTACCCCGACCGCCTTGCCTAACATGGGTAGCGCGGCAGAATCCCCTGAAGCTGTGCTGCCACCAGCGGCCACTTGTTCTACGTGCCCAGTGCCGCCCACCTCGATCCCCCCACTTTCGCACACCTGGCTTAATATTGGCCAGCTCCTGGATTGAGCCTCGACATATTGATTCCTCCATACTGGTCGCTATTGACAACGTTACTGCCTACCAGACTCCTGGAGAGATAATTCAAGATGGTGCGCGCCTTGTACAAGTCAATGCACCCCCGGTCACCACACTAACTTCGACCTAGGTCGTTCTCGCAGCCTCGATTTGCACCCGTGGGGGGAAAGCTGTCCTCTCAAGGCAGTTTCGTGACATGCCTAGATCGAGGATAGAGGCGCTCCTGGCATCCCTCCCGAAGCTTGCCGACAGCGGAACACAGCATACGACCGTTGAACAGGACAATGTGCGATTCGTTTACCAACCACTGGACGAGCTCTACATGGTGCTCATCACCAACCGCCAATCCAACATCTTGCAAGACATCGATTCGCTCCACCTCTTTGCCCAGGTCGTGGCCAGCGCCTGCCGAACCTTAGATGAGAGGGAGATTCTTCGAAATGCATATGAATTGCTTAGCGCCTTCGACGAGATTGTTACTCTCGGCTACCGCGAGAACCTGACCGTCAGCCAGATCAGGACATTCCTCGAGATGGAAAGTCATGAGGAGCGTGTCCAGGAAATCATTGCCAGGGTAAGAGTCCCCCCGCCGCTGACTTCGACTCCGAACCGAATCCTGACACGCAATATCTTATAGAACAAGGAGCTCGAGGCTACCGAAGAGCGCAAGCGCAAGGCCAAGCAGCTCGAGATGCAGCGCAAAGATGCAGCTCGCCTTGGCGCCTCCCGCACCAGTGTCCCGCGCACGCCCACGTACCAGTCATACCAATCCCCTTCATCGAATGCCGCCAACTCGTACGACTCGTACGAGGCGGAGAAGAACAAGACATATACAAAGTGCGTAGCGGCAAATTGCCAACTTTTTGTAAGACTAACCCGAAGACAGGGCGTCCGCACCCAAAGGAAAGGGTATGCAGCTTGGAAAAAAGTCCAAAACTACTGACATGTTTGAGCGCGTACGCGGTGACATGGGCGGCGAGATTGATGATACGCCCCTAGTGGCACCCTCAGCTTCTACCGCTGCTCCACCGGCCGAGCCTCGCATCTCTTCTACCATGGACCGCGACGCTATTCACGTCACTGTTTCCGAAACCATCAATGCCACCCTGTCTCGTGAGGGTGCTGTTCAGTCCCTCGCTGTCACTGGTGACTTGACATTGCGAGTTTCAGATGCTAGCATGACCAAGATCAAGCTGGCTCTGCAGGCTGTGCCATCCCACGGCGCCCAGTTCCGCACACACCCCAACGTCGACCGCAACATCTTTAACAACTCCAAAGTTATTCAGATGAGTAACACGGCGCGTGGGTTTCCCGTCAATAATGCTGTTGGTGTTTTGCGCTGGAGAGCCACCCCGAAGACCGATGACCCTTCAACATGCCCCATTACCTTCACAGTCTGGATCAACAAGGATTCATCCAAGTACAATATCACTGTCGAATATGAGCTCACTGGCGGCGAGCCTCTTCGCGACGTTAGCGTTGTTATTCCCTACCAGGGTAGTGAGCCTGTGGTCTCTAGCTTTGACGCGTCTTATGAAGTCGCTGGCGACATGCTGGAGTGGAACATTGGCAGTGTTGACGATGAGAACCCCAACGGTGCTTTTGAATTCGAGGCTGAGACTGCTGATGAGAACGACTTTTTCCCGATGAATGTCAGATTCAGCAAAACCACTCCATATGTCGACGTTGATGTAAGTATTCCACGGAGCACTCTTGCGTGCACCAGCACTAATGTCAAATAGGTTTCCTCTGTTTCTTTAATCGAAGAAGATGAGGAGGTGACATTCTCCAAGGAAATCAAGTCGAACGCGGACAACTTTACTATCGAATAGACTGGGCCAAGGGTAAAAGGTGTTGGAACATGCAGAAATGTAGGGAGTACAGGGCAGGCAGCTTCTGCAGAGGCAAGCTTTGAGATTTAGATATTAATGGCGCAATGAACATTCAACGACTTAAACTTCCAACGCATGTGCACACTGCTATCTAATTTAACCTTGTGGGCTAAACAATGAAGAGGTCGGAAATGCGTTGTTCGTTGGTTCTTGCGTACCTTGAAAGTGGGCTTGTACGCCCACTTCAACGGCCAGCTGCCACTAGTTGAAGCCCACCATCACTACCCCCGTCAACTTCAACAACGAACTGGTGAACGGTAGTGCAGAATCGCAAGAATCATCCTTGCCGATGGATAGGAATGTCCAAATTCTCAACGTCACACCTTATTCACGCGTCGGGCTAGAATTTGGAGCCAGCTATGGCAAGCGACGCGTCGCTGCGATTGCTCAGCGAGGCTGAGTATGAGTTCAAAGCGCCAAACAGGTTCCCCGTCAGCTGTCCCACGCTCGACTTATCGGCAACATGGGACGGTGGAGATAAAAACCTCTTCATATACCGCCCGCCAAACCAAGCCGTTTCGAAGATTCACCAGTTAGGGCCGCCTGGCAGAAAGGCCCCGGACGCGTTAGCTGTGACATGGAAACCAGATGGTAAGCCAACATCTCACGCTGGATCGTAGCGACTCGCAGCGCTTGCGACGGGGTGAGCTAATTAGGTCAAACTAGGCCAATTCCTTGCGGTGGGATGGACCGACGGCGCAGTTCGCATCATGGGCCTGGAGAACAACAAGGCGGTTCACCACATGCAGCTCTGCGATGATGGCGCGGCCAAAATCACACACATCGGCTGGGCTACCAGCATAATCACAAAGAAGTTTGGGAAAAAAGCACCAAAAGCAAACGAGCAGCCGTTAGAGGGAATGGACTTGGATCATAGTTCTGGTGTTTTGGACTTGCCGCTGGAGTTGACCTTTCTCGAGGTGGACACGGCGTTTCCCAAGATCAGTCCTCTGCCCGTTGCCAGTGCTGGAGTTGGGTAAGTACAACTTATGTGATGGACAATAGCAACTACTAATTCTTAGGCTAGTGATGATGCTACAGTATTTACCCTGCGGACAGGAATCGAGTTCCTATTCCAGGCGCCCAAGCGCGCAGAATATGACCAAGTGAACGTAATGGTGGTCGGGACTAGCGACGGGCAACTGCATCTCAGCATCTACGATTCCTTCGTGATAGGGATTTTTCCTGCCCCAAGCCTTGGAGCGCTTCTTGCGCCCCGTCTCGTCTTCCACGCAGCATGCCCGACGGTGTCTACACAGGCCCTGCTCATGGCGGATGATACAAACAATCCCGCCGAGCTACACATCATCCCTATGGATCTGCCTTTTGTCTCGTCGTCGCCCATCAACATGTCGCTGTTGGCATCGAAGCTTACAACACTGCAGACGCTACTGCGATATCTCAAGCAAACTCAGCTACACATGCTGACCGAGTGGAAGAACGCGCGAGAGCTTCCCAGCAGATTTCTCAAGAGTGTCGGAGGAGACTTGGAAGGAATGCAAAGCGGACCCAAAAACATTGTTGCTGCCTTGTACCATACTGCCGTTACTGGCCACGCCTACGAGCCGCTGCGTGAGTGGCTAGTGGACAGTCTTGCGGAGAGAGTATGTATCAGCTTCAATCCCAAGCCAGGTTCTGCATGCTAACCAATAACATAGGGGCACAAGAGATGGGATAAGGCTGTGACCGGGGGGCTGGAGGGTCTTCGAAACCTCGTTCACGAAAACTTTCTGCCAGGTCTTGAACGCTGCTCCATCATCCTCAGCCGCCTGCGCGGCTTTGCCCAGTTCTACGACACGCGCGACGACATTGGCTTCACCACGACGCAGGTCAGTCGGGTGCTAGACATCATCAGCTGCCTGAGCCTCGTCGGGCACAAGATTCTGCTGCACGCCATGGACGAGCTCGAGCACTTTGTCGCCTTTTCCAGCTGGCTACGCTTCCAGATTGACCGCTTCGCCTCGCCCGGGTCCGCCGCGACCGACGAGCTCACGGAGAAGGAGGCGACCATGGACACGTCGCGTGTCCTGACGTATATTGAGCGCTACCTCACCGGCAGCCCGATCGACGCCTTCTTCGACGCCGTCGCCCGCGAGGACTACGAGGCCGACTGGGCCCACGTAGAGGACGGCCCGAGCCTGCTGCACGTCCTCGACAGGCAATTGAAGAAGCAAGAAGCGGGCCAGCCGGCGATGAAGGCGCTGCCGCACGTAGACTTCCTGGTGGACTATGCGACGACCTGGACGGGACGCATCTTTAAGGACATTGCGGACGCCAAGAAACGCAGCGTGAGGTTTGGCGTGCCGATGAGGTTGAGAATCGGAGGGCCCATTAGCAAGATGGATGTCAAGATGGCAGAGTCGAGCAACAAGGGCGGCGGAACAGTGTACTCTGCGCTTGCGTCCAAGAACGCAGCGAACAAAGGTGAGAGGCACTGTCTTGTTGCTGTGGAGAGCTCCAGCTAACTTTGCATGCAGTATACGTCTTCCAAGCTGAGCTTGGCATTGTAAATGGCATCAGCTCCAACCAGAGCCTGACGTGGCGCTGCATTGATCTCGGCGAATCAAAGCTCATCGACCTCCGCTTTCTTGACGCGACAACCCTCGTACTTCTTTGCACCGGCACAGGTAACTTGGACACCATATGGCTGCTGTTGCTACACCTTTCACACTTTGCTAACCTGGCTGCAGAACCGAGCAACCCCGCCATCTTTACGGTACCCGTCCAGTCGACGGACGCCGCTGCGCTGTACGAGCCATATACTGAGGATGCGGCGCCGGAATCCATTCCCGGCCTGCCGCTTGCTGCAGCAGGGGGCACGGAGTACCACCTGCCGGAGGCCTGTGCCATGCGGCCCGTTCGGATGGAGGTGCACAGCGGGCACGACGTCAGAGGTCAGATCCCGGCGCGTATTTGTCTGCTTGCCAGCAATAGAACGACCTGGCGCACCTTTATCCTTGACAACAAGAACGCCAAAACATGAAGAAAATTGTAGTCCAAAGTATCGCAGCAATGTATCGCATGCATCATACAGACATTAGAGTTCAAATATTTCTTTTTCCAAGTCCCTAGCTATAATTACTACCGATCCTGCAAACTACTGCTGGTCCTGCGTTTTGGGCTTTGTAATGTTGAAGAACTCGGTGATGCCCTCGACGACCGTCTCGACATTCATATTCACCAGGGGCATCTTCTCGTACGAGTCGTCCGTCATTATGGCCACGAGCGCAAGGTAGCGATCGACCTCGCGCAGCATGATGGGCTTGTTGCTGTCGTGCAGGACGAGGCAGCTCTCGGCCGTGGCGCAGCCGACCTGGTCCTCGAGCTTCATGTTGAGCGGATCGCCTTCGAGCTTCTTGCGGCTCTCGTCGCTGCGCTGCCAGGTGCCATAGACCTCAGTAATGTCAATAATGACGTCAATGTAGTCGCTGCAGATCTCGTAGCTGGCCATGTCGGCCGTCGCGCTGTCCGTGGCAATGTAAATCTTGGACATGACGTCAAACAGGTACGCCTTTTCGAAGCGACACGTGCGGCATAGGTTAGTCAGCATGGCCTCGAGCGTGCCAAGCCGCGGGATGAGCTTCTGGATGACCTTGCTAAATGCCTCGAAAATGGAGTGGTTATAGATGGAGGTGAGGTGAAAGGTGACGGGCGCGTTCTCGAAGCCGTGGTCCGACAGCTCGTCTTGGATGCGGATGGTAATGTCCCGCTGTATATCAAGCTTGTAGTCATCTGACAGACCATCGACTTTGTGGATAAACACTTCAATGTTGATGTTGGGATAGTTTCCTTGCAGAGCCAAGATTGTGGTGTTGAGGCGCGCAACTGCCTCTAGGTAGTCATCTTGCGCGTCAATGACCCAAATAAGGGCACCGATTTCGCCAAAGATGGCTTCCATATCAAAGTTTGGAGTCTCAAATACGTCAATCTGCCCAGGAAAGTCCCATACTTGAAATTCCATAAAAGAGCTGGAGAAATTAGCAGCTGCGACACGAAGGGAAAGGCCTCGTAAACTCACGCCATCGAGTCCTTTTGTATTCTTGCTGTGGATTCTAGAAATAACGTCTCGTTTGGTGGCAGTTTGTGAAATACGACACTGGAGATTGAGGATTTTCCACTCCTGCTTCTATGTTAGTATTAGTGCTGCTGCTTCTGAACAACTACACACCTTCGTTGGCCCATCAATAGCAGACGGGGTTTGCCCTTTGCTGGGATGCCAGTGATAATATCTCCTCTGGTGTCATCCTTTTTTGATATACTGCTGGAAGCCTGATCGTGAATTCGCTGAAGTGTTAGCTGCGCCGCACTCATATGCTGTGTGCTGTGTGTGTGGAGGGGTCCTCCGCGCAGAGCAAGAACGAGAGATTGAACGCAGCGCTTGCAGCGAAGGAAAAAGTCTTGAATAAAGCCCATAGAGATCGGCGGGAAATAGAAAACGAATGAAACGCCGATGTATGAGAATAATAGTAGTTTCAGAAGCACAGCAGAATGAGGGTGTAGGGATGAGAAAGGCAGAAGAGCGAGAGAGGCAGGACATAGGCTTGGGTATATTGAGGCGATAGTTTAGCCACTGCGCTGGACCCTAGACAATATCGACGTATTGGATGAGAAGGCTTGTAGCACAAAGAGGCCAAAGTGGCCATATCTTGTGCGATGGCCGACGGGCAGCGTCCCCTTAGCCTGGTAGTCCTCTGTCGTCCACGACGCTGAGATCATTGCAAAATGCAGAGAGAAGAGAATGCAGCATCACAGACTGAGACGGATGAGCCAGAAACTGGAGCGTGGTCCTCGAAAGCTGAGCCTGCACGGATGAAGCCGTTACCGGGGTATGTCCGTGATTGCAACCCCAGCCTTGCGTCACCTCGTCACCAGCACCGGTAGCGGCCCAGCCTGCTCGCGTATCTCGCGCGCGGGGGCGAACATTACGAGATGAAAGATTACCTACCTCCATTTCTATGGGGAAGAGTCGGTGAGGGCAAAGAGCCGGTGTCGAAAATTCCGACTAATAGGTGGGCGAACAAAGAGCAGGCGACAAAGGAAGCGATCATGCGGCGGCAGAAGGTCAAGAGGCAGAGCACGTGTGCCGTGACGTGCTGCGAGGGCGAGTGGCCCAGACGAGGTATCTGGTTCGGGACACTATTCGTCGCGAGTAAATCAAACTTGGATGGAATTTTGCTTTTTGCGTTTCAAGATGAACAGGCTCGAGTATCGCGAGAATTGAAAGTCGGGCGTGGAGATGTTGTAGCGTTGAGATTGAGAGATGGCACCTCCACCGAGTGGGTCACCGCTGATTTCAACCCGCGCTGGTGGCGCTGGTGGTGCAGCTCAACCCAGACTCTGCACGACAAACAACACGCAATGTAACCTTGATTCATCTGATTTGACGAGGCTGAGCAACATGAAGCGAGATTAAACATTTCAATATCATTATAAGCCAAATACGGCAAGCTCTCAAACCAAGTACAAAGCTCCCGCTGCAGAGCTGGGCTTCCAGCGCCCCAAACAAGCCGTTGCGCCATCAAAAGAAGTAGAAAAGAAGACAATCGCAGCGAAAAGCCAGACATCAATATTCAGTCACCCCGTCTTCAATGATGAAGGCCCTGGTTGATGCGGCGGAGCAGGACAGCCTCGTAGCCGGCAACGCCAATAATCAGCGCTTCTACTGGCACTAGCAGCGTCGCCAGTGTAAGAGCAGCCTTGCTCTCCTTGCACAGAGCGCCAAAATGAGGGTGCATGTCCATGGACACACCATCCCAGCGGCAGCTCCAGCTCTGGATCGAATCAACCTCTGTCGATGCATTTACGGCGTAGAAGATGGACATGGCCACCAGAGCACCAATGAGGCCAACCACGGGCGCAGCGAGAGAGATGGACGACCGGGCGAGATAGCGCGAGCCGACCTAGTACATTATTAGCGGAGGCCAAAGTGGCTCGACAACGACTTACAAAAGAAACCTTGCTCATAGCGAGTGCCAGACTATTGGCAACAAAAACAAGAACACCGCAGGCAATCAGCGAAGTTGCTGGGCGAATGTCAAACTCCTCTGGCCACAGGTGCAGCAGGTAGTCGCCAGGGAGCGACGTAGCCTTGTATACGGCGAGGGTATCGGCACCGAGACCAAGGACGGCGGCGCCCGCGGCCAGCGCCAGCACAGTGAGGCCAACGCGGATGGTGTCGACTGCTCGAAGCATGCCAACCTTGGGCGCGGTCTGCCGATCATCTCCCTCGACCTCAAAGTCGGAAGAGGAGATTTCATTCTTGAGCTGCGACATTGTGACGAAAAGAATGTATATTAGTGGGAACTGAATAGGAAAATTGCGCCAAAATCAGATGTACTGCGGAAGGAGGAAGAAAAACTGAGGGAGCAAGGATAGAAAATTGCCCGTACTTGGGGGAGGGCATCCCAACTTCAAGTATGTGATTTTTGCCGCTCATCATTCCGCCAGCACCACAAAGCTGCATGGCGTCCATGGATACCGGCCAATGATCCATCGTGCACATCGCAGGGCTGTCAATCTCACCCCATGCCAGGAACGGCCGCACACACCTATGAGGCTGCGACCCATCTCCGGCGCTACACTGCGTGGCTTGATGAAAGAAAAGAAAGACATTGGGAGTGATCTGGCCAATTACATTACCGGCTGACCGTAGCCCGACTCCTCGAGATGGTGTTGAGGTGGGCGCTTAACCCTGGTGCAGCTACCTAGCCCCAGCCAATCAGGACGACGAGCCAGGGGTTTCCAGAGACAGCGCTTCCGACTTGACCTAAAAGGCCGACTTATGTTGTCGAATTCTCGGCAGATGCTGTTTGCATATACAGGTTAGTTTCGAGTATGTTATGTGATAATGCTCGCCATCGCTCATGGCAGCAAAGGTGGAGGAGACCGGGCCTGTGGGCGCAACGAAGTCACTCATCGAGTCAGCTTGCCTATCGCGGGCGGGCGAAACTGAAAATCGCGTCGCACGTCTGCTGAACGACTTTCCTTGTGCTTGCACTCCGTCCAAGGGCAGAAGTCGACAGTATTTGAGTTCGTCCTTTGCTTGCTGATTCAAGATGCGATCGTGAAACCCTATCTGTGACGCCTAGTATAGCCCCGGCTAGCCCCAGCTAGCCAGGCTGCCACGCGACGCAGCGATTGTGTTTCAACCACACGGACTCAAGAGACAAGGTGCCCAATAAAAGCTCCATGTGGGCCAGGAAATTCCAGAAACTCCAAGAACAGTTCCAAAGTGTAGTTGGCTTTTGAAACGCAATCTTTCTCATACAGAGCTAAGACGCTCTCGCAACTGCTGACTCTTGGACGGGGGCAGGGGCCCCCAGTACCAAGCTTTTTGGCTTATCATGGTGTCCGGAAAACGTTTCAAGGTGGACAAGAACGGCAGATTTACCTTTTGGAACCTCGCATTACTATAGTGTCGATCCAATCCAATAACTGAGCCATTAAAGTATATTATAATTGTTTATCCAAATCCCGATCCGCCGACAGCTGGTGTTCCTCCAGTGACTTACACCAACATGATCATGAACATGCCCACTAAGAACAGGTATGCAACTTGCCGACTCTCGATCCGAGATTGATGCTAAAATGAAACTAGTCAAATACCGGAGTCCTCTGATGCTGACCGCGAGCCTGTCATGCTCTCAGATACTCGATCAGAAAGCCTTACTCACCGACGCGAGGCGGATGACTTTGCAACAGAGGGACAGCACACGGAAGAGGCGGAAAGAAACTCGAGAGAAAAGATCTCCATTGCAAACAGGAAATATACTTTAACGGCAATCGAGATTTTGACTGCTGTCTCGGACACCCCATTGCCACGCCTCACGCGGCCGTCATCCACGATCGCCCATGACCGAAGATTCATTACCCTTGTCAGACCACCACCACCGCCCTCTGAAGAAACAATCAAGTCCGAGACATCAACACCATCAGCGAAGAAGCCATCAACACTATTCCCGTCAGTGGTAGTTCCATCGACCCCCACCCCCACCACCACACCACCAGCACAGACGCCATCGCAGTCAACGACGCCAACTTCGCAAAGCAAGAGCAGCACTCGGCAGCCAACACCTCCTGCACAGTCTGATGCTCCCCGCAACGGCCGGCAAGACTCGACGACGACAACGGCGACGACAACGTCAACGACAACGAGAAGCTCAGTATCAACGCAGTCCCTCGAAACATCGCTCTCCCTGGTGCAGCCTTCTCAGCAATCCGAGAAACAGCCAGATTCCGCCCCGGCACCCGTTTCCTCGCCCCCGGGACTGAGCCGTGGCGCAGAGGTTGGGATCGTTATCGGAAGTATTGGTACGTAAATCCGCAGTGATTGCATTCTTAAAATCTGCTTGGCTAATATCGAAAAAAAAAAACAGCACTGGCAGCGGTCATACTGTGCGCCGCAATCTTCTACTACTACAAACGCAAGCCCTCGGCCAACAACATCTTCACCAGCCGAAACAAGAACTTGACGCCGCAGCGCGCCATCTCCAGACCGTTTCCGCAGCAGGACAGCAGCAGCAGGAGCAGGCCCTCGCCACCGACGACGAATCAGATGCAGCAGACGGCATCCTTTGCGAGACGGCCGGTGCCGCCGCCAACGGTGGTTGTGCTGTCACCCGTTCCTACTGCAGGGCCGGCGGAGAGGACGTACCCGCGGGGCGAGAGGCCGCTGCCGCCGCTTCCTACGCGACAGTCACTGATTGGCCGAGGTTCAAACTCGTATAACCGGCTGCCCTGAGTGGAGGATCTGGTTTTGCAAGGGGTCTTTTCGTTTTCAGCGTCGGATTTCCAGTGGCGAGTGCCAAGATGATGTGCGGTGTGTGCAATTCTGTCATGAGTAGAAAGTAGAGACTGCTTGTTTATTTAGCGAGGGTACAGAAATAGAGCAGCGCACAATGGAAATGGGCAGATTGAGTGCATTTCTCATGGTATGGGCACTGGGAATGGCAGTGCCGTTGTAATCAAGTGCCGACGTCATCACGTTTGTGTTCAAGAAGCGAAAACAGCTGGCTCCCAAGAATAGTGTACTTGGTCACAAAGGCTCCGGTCGAGGCGTGTCCAAGTCGAAGCATCGCACAGCTCGATGATTTGGCGGCGATTTCGAACAAGACATGCCTTTGTAACGTGTACAGCACGACATCAAGGCAGCAGCACCATACATACGAGCTGAGTAAAGGAAACATGGAATCACAGCTCAAAGAATCAAGTGAACCGGAAGCCTATTCAACTTTGCATAGTGATTTTTAGATGCACAACTATAAAGGGAAGATGATTTGCACGTGAGAAGCATCTGCCTGCATGTCTATCTCTGTCGCTTCCCCGCGGCCTTGATGGCAAAAATAATCCTATCGGCAGCGCGGAGAATGCGGGGAAGCGAAATCGGCGCATTTGCGTCATTCTTGATTTGTAAACTGCCATATGGCGAATTTTAGTCTACGTTGACGGTCGTTATCAGCGAATCGTTGCGCATCCATTCGGGTGGTTTGCCGCATATTGCGTAATCGCGCCATCGCATCCCGCAATGTGAGCGACGGTGCTTATATAGTTTGCCTCACGAACCTACCATCGGGGTGGCTGCCCGTACATCGATTCATCGAGTCGTTAAAATCAATCTTCATCATAACAAGTCACAGAAATGGCCGCAGCTGCTACTTTGCAACCTACCTTTGCTGCTGGCCCGGTCGGGCAGCCGGATATTGCGTATGCACCAAACTGGGACACATATCAAGCCCGAGCAAAGCGGCACGTGGACGATGAGAAACGAGCAAAGTCGCTGCCGGACGGGTTTCCAACCAAGCTCGAGTCCGAGCTCGTGTGGGATGGCGCCACCGTGTCAGATACATATCAGTGGTGGTACAGGCTGACTGAGAGCGACATTGCCGAGATTGACAGCGCTTTGAAGCATTTCAAGAGTGAGCTCCTGAACCGATCCGGACAGAACATTAGATACCTGAGCTGACCCTGACGAAAAGGCCTTGAAAAGCCTTTCGGGGAGATTACGCAAGCCACCTTTCCCCTGCCCTCGCTGCACGCCGTCCTGCGTGACGTCTCCCGGGAGATCCACGACGGGCACGGCTTCAAGGTCGTGCGCGGCATCCCCGTCGAAAGGTACACGCGCGAGGATAACATTGCCATCTACGCGGGGCTCGCCGCGCACGTCGCGCCGACCCGTGGCCGCCAGGACAACAGCTTCGGCGGCAAGCCGGCCGACGTCGCCCTCGCGCACATCAAGGACCTGACGGCGACGGTCGACCCGCACAAGATTGGCGCGCCCGCGTACACGACGGAGAAGCAAGTCTTCCACACCGACGCCGGCGACGTCATTGCGCTGTTTGCCCTCGCCGAGGCGGCCGAGGGCGGCGAGAGCTACCTGGCCAGCAGCTGGCACGTCTACAACCAGCTGGCGGCGGCGCGGCCCGACCTGATCAAGACGCTCTCTGAGCCATGGAACAATGACGAGTGAGTTTCCTTCTTTTCAAGAAGACGAAAGGAAGCCACACCGTCTTGGAATTAATGCTATGCTGGAGGCTGACATTTGCGTACCGTAGATTCGGCAAAAACGGCAAGCCAGGCTACACCTCCCGTCCTCTGCTCTACCACCAGCCCGCCGAGGGCGACGCGCCGGAGCGGCTCATCATCCAGTACGCCCGACGCTCCTTTACCGGCTACTGGGGCCTACCGCGTAGCGCCGACATCCCGCCCATCACGGAGGCGCAGGCCGAGGCGCTCGACGCGCTGCACTTTACGGCCGAGAAGAGCGCCGTGGCGCTCCAGTTCCAGGCCGGCGACATTCAGTTTGTCAACAACCTGAGCATCTTTCACGCGCGCGGGTCTTTCAAGGACTCAGCCGAGAAGCAGTAAGTTGGATTGCCCCATTTCCCCTCAAAAGGGTCGTGATTGTTTTTTTTGCTAACAAGAGATGCACGAAAAAAAGGCGCCATCTCGTCCGGCTCTGGCTGCGGGACGAGGAGCGCGCGTGGAAGACGCCCCAGCCGCTGCAGAAGCTGTGGGATCGTCTGTTTGCTGGGGTCAAGGCGGAGAATCAAGTCTTTCCTCTTGAGCCGTTTCTGCGAACGCCATCGAGCGGCGAAAAGGTACCGGCGCTACAGTAGCTAGAAGCACGATGCTGAAGGGGCACTATGCCTTGGAGGACGGGATACGAGATGGCCTCCACCTCTGACGAATCTCAAACTGTACACAGTGGTATATGTATTAAATTGACTTTTACGTGGTTTCCCGATTTTCACACTTTCGCCATCCTTCCATCTTATCCAGCGCATGATGAGTGGTATGCACGCCTCAATGTTTCATAACGTTGTGGTTGCGGACATGGAGAGCAGGGACTCCAGCTCATGTTTCCAAAGCTTGGCAATGGTATGCGACCCATGACCGCGCGTCTCATCACTAATCGGCAGGACCACAGCTCGTCCTCTGGCGACCTTCTTGATGCCCGCCTCCAGCAGCCCCAGCTCCGGGGGATTGATCTGGTCGTCGGCCGAGTTGACCGCCACCAGCGGCACCCTGATCCTGTCCAGGAGGGGAGCGGGGTCGTAGTCGCTCGATGAGCGAATCTGGTAGAGAAAGTCGTTTGCATCCGTCGTCTGCAGCATGCGCGCGACGCGCTCGTCCAGGAACGCATCGGCGGCGTCGCGCGTCGGCGCCTCCTTTTGCCACTGCAGCGGCACCGACGACATCCACAGCAGGACGTTGATGGCAGACGTGAGGCCGTGGACCGGCTGCGCGCCGTAGTTGCCCCTTTTGTACTCGGGGTCCGACTGGATGGCGTTCATAATCATCTTGCGCGACATGCGGTTGCGGCCGGCAATCTGGGCCGGCAGCGACGCCAGCGGCATGGCGGCGTCCATAAAGTCGGGGAACAAGGAAGCCCAGAGCCAGCTCTGCATGCCGCCCATGGAGGTGCCCATGACGAGCCGCAGGTGATTGACGCGCAAGTGTTGGGTCAGTAGTAGATGGTCCGCTTCGACCATGTCATGGTAGCCGTATTTCGGAAATTGTGCACGGAGACCATCGCTCGGCTTACTCGACTTGCCGTGGCCGATCCCGTCTCGCAGGATGATGTAGTACTTGGACGCATCGAGGAGCTGACCAGGGCCAAACAATTCCCCGGCAAACACATCCTGGATAAACTGGGTGCTTGAACCGCCAGTGCCATGCAAGATCAGGACTGCATTGGTGGTACGACCGCTCGGGTCAGCACTTGGCGATCCAAGAGTGCGGCAGTGAAGTCGCAGACTGGGTAAAGACTCGCCAGACGTGAACTGGAAGTTCTTCACGTCAAAGTCATGCTCTTGGAATGTATCTGTATAGCTTGCCTCTAGAGGAGGATGTGCGGCAAGGTTACCGTTCTCCATGGCGGCTTGCGTTTATGAATATGATGCTTGCAGATATATGTGATGTTTGGGAATGAGGGCTGCATAAAACTGTCCCGGAATCGATCTTCTATTTACACCTTTTAGAGCGGTGGAGCTTGGCGTGGCAGTGGTGTGGCAGTGGTCGGGTACAGCACCAGAGAGACGTGGTGTTGGACATTGTACCCGTTTTACTCGGTAGCATTGCACTATATTGCGTTCTTTCATTTTGAGAGAAAGAAGAAGAAAGCCAGAGACAAGATGTGATAACTATGAGCCGAATCCAGCTGGCCATTATCTTGTACAGACAGCAGGCAACGGCGATGCGAGAACCTGGAATATATTATGCGACTGGAAAGTAAGCCAGAGCCTGGCGATTCCATCCAAACTCTTGCATGGAACCTGGACTTGCTATTACCATCGTGTTAGGCATTATTTCTGTCGCTGTCGGAGACGATGGTTTTTGATGAAGCTCGAAGACTAGCCTGCGCCTGGCGCTGGTGGGAGAGCTCTCGGAGGCGTCGAGTCTCGCCGGGTGTAAGTTGAAGCTAAGAACATGTCAGTCACGGAACGAGGCAGCGAGCGAAACGCCCAGGATCGGACAACACACATAAAACTCAACGCCAATGGCATGAACGGCAATTGCCATCCAGGTAACCATCCCGAAGCCCACGTCTAGTGCAGCGCTTTGATGCTCAGGCCCTTCTGCAGCGAGATTGGCCTTGACCAAGACCCAGGAATCAAGGGACATGCAGTCTGGGTATTTTTGTAAAAGAGCTGTGCTGTCTAGATAGCTAGCCAGCTCTCGACAAGACTTGGGCTGAAAGAAGCCACCTCTTCCATCGCCCGACGAGATGATGATGGCTGTGATGACCATGATGATTCTGACAGTCACGATGCATCCAGCCTACAACATACATTTAGCCTGGCTCCAAAAAAAACGCATCATACTGGATACTGACTTACATAGAACCAAGCTCGCAACATCCACGCGCGATGTTGGTCGATTCGAAGCCTTTTGATGTAGTAGTATGCCAAGGAGAGGGATCCCACAAACATAATGGCGAGAAGACCAACGGCGCCTCGAATCGCGAGGTCTCCGCCAAACGCTACCGGCGCTATCATGACCGCACTGGCAACACCAGCCAGGCTCAAAATCAGCGTGGCGTAGCCGTTGATGCGGTGGAGAAGAACCAACTTGTGGCGGACAATGGGAAGGAACTGGACGCAAGCCAAGACACCCGCTGGGACAATGTTGTATAGGTGCATCTTGATGCCGACGCGGTACACGCTGTAGGTGTTGTACCAGTGGCATTCCCCCGGCGCGGCATGGTTCGCGCCGTGGCTGTCTGGAGAACAAAAGACGCCGTAAAAGTCGAGATACATCAGCCGCGCAAGGCAGAAGCCGAGCATGCCCCCGGAGAAGACGAACCAAAGGACAAAATTGAATCCCTCGGTGAAGCCGATGGGGTTGTATAGCTTGGGCATTAGGGCAAAGATGCCCTTTTGGGTAGATGGTTGCGAGGGAGTCATGATAATTGTGCTGGGGAGGGGCCTTCTATGGAGACGTTGCACGACAGAATACCCCAACGCGAGAGATTGCCAAGTCTTATACTGTAGTGCCCTCGCAGTGCTTCCTTTCTGGATGCGCGCAGCAAACTTGTGTCGCAAACGTCTCTCGGGTCGCCGAGGCACTTACACCAAGCACGCGTGTTCGCCTGCCGTCATACCTACCTGCCATCGGCTGCGGCTTGAAGATTGCCGAATGATTCGGATGGTAATTTCTTGATTTAGATTGGATCTCAGAATTGCCCGTCCCGCTGTCATCTTGGTAGGACGAGTGGGACAGGCGACTGGGCTTCTGAAGGCTCAGCCGTGGCGATAGTGTTGTAGCCTCAGCTTCCAATAGCAGAAACTCAGGGCGCCGCGCTGCTGCGAGTTTTATTTTTATCTCAGAGCGCAAGCACCAGAGCAAAAATGGTTCGAAGCCGGCAAAAGGCGATTTTTTGGCGGATTGAAAAAGCTGTGTCAAGTCGTATTCGTCGGATCCGAGCATTAGACGAGTCCGTCATCAAGCACACGACAATCTAGGCTGGCGTACGAGCTGATGTCGTCTCTCGCTTAGGTCGGAAACACAACCTGCCTCTTTTCTCTTTCCTCATGCACCGAGTCCGAGGCTCGCACAAATGCTAAAGGGGAATGCGGTGTCGCGGGATCAAGAAGAACTTGATCGTAGTGTTTTCGCAATGCTCGGCCGGTGCACATGGCCAGCGTAATGCTGGCAAAGATAGGTATTGCGTTCAGCCCAGAGCCTGATACCCATGGATAGCGTATTTTGTGTAAGATTAAGAAAAAAAAAATGCTGCGCCCAAAAATCATGATTTCTTTTTTCATGGAAAAATGCAGTAAAAAGTCATCAGGCGATCGTGCAGGCGCATTGGTGATACACACACACACAGAGCCGGTGGTCAAGGGGTCAGCTCCCCGCAAAACGGCACGGAAGAAGATCAATTTTGTCAATTAATCGCTCATCGACCACTCATCGGTACACTCTACGGAACCTATTTCATGTCACCAAAGTAGATGATTTTGCAAGTAACAAAGCATGCCGTGTTACCAACCAGCGGTGGGCCGCGGCCAAAATGCAATGACCCCTCCCACAGCTTGACGCGCGCGCGTCCAACAGGCTCCCGCATCCAACAGTAAAACGACAAACATTCATGGCGCAAGGGTGGCGATGATGCTGAATACTACCTGCACTGGCAGCCCTGAACTTTGGACATCTGTTCAACGACCCAGATACCAGTCGCCATGGCAGCTGCCGCGGTCCTCGCCCTGCCTGAGCTGCACGAAGCCATCCTCTGGCAAACGGACATGGTGACACTGCTCGTCTCGGCGCAGCGCGTGAGCAAAGCATGGCGTCATCTCATCACCACATCGCCAGCACTTCAGCAGAAGCTCTTTCTACAGCCAGCACCTGGCGATGCGCATCCAAGCGCCGCGATGCCATTTATCGACCGGCAGGGTGCTGATGACTCTGTCGACGGCGCCACCGACGACTTGGGCAAGCTGAGCGAGGCACTCCCATCGCTCACGCGAAACCCGCTGCTCGTCAAGTACTTCTCACCGTGCTTCTTCGAGACACACAAACAGGCCTACTTTCGTGCAGCCAACTCCTTCATGGCGCTGCCGTGGACGCCGAGCCCGCGCAAGGAGAAGCTGGATGACGACGGCCTCATGAGGAGCATCCCTGTCGACCCCCCCGAGGACGCCTACGTGCAGCCCTTTAGGCAGCGATTCTTTCGCAGCGGCGCCAGCTGGCGGCGCATGCTCGTCCAGCCTCCTGTCCGGCAGCTGGGGTGCCTTTGGAGTACCGAGACGCAAGAGGGCGACTTCTTCGCCCGCGAATACGTCGCCGTCATCACTGCCACAACAATCACGCCAAAGGAGGACGACTCGGCGTCCCATGTGCTTCGCATGGGCCGACTCTACGATTTGGTTCAAGAACACGTCTGCCGCCACGACTTGCACAATCTTTGGTTCCGTGTGCACTGGGACGCCGTGCGGGAGCCGGTCTATTGTCAAGCAAGCCAGGCTTTGGGGCGGCGCGTCATCGCCCGGTCAAGAGTAGTCGTCGAATTCGTCACACAGGAATATCCCTGCATCAACCCGGAAGAACCGCCAAGTGCAGAGGTTTTTGATGATGTCTTCCGATGCGATGAGCACGAGCCTCTAAAAGTTGATTTTGCGAGTGGTGATGCTGCGCGCAGAGTTGTCTGGCCCGAACGACACATGTCAGGAATGCTTAGTAGATTTGCTGCTGTCTACGATGCTGCATATATATTGACATGACACAGTTCCATCTTCAACGAGCTGCTCTGTTCAATCCTCTACCATTATGAATTTGTCGGTGTGTTTGGGTTTGATCCTCTACCGAGACATGTATTCTACACGAAACTTGCCGGGCACGCATATCTCATGTAATGACAAAGCGCTGAACTGTGTCATTCATAATCGTTGGTTATTCGACTCCTAACCGCTAGCGCTGCGGCGCAATTGGTGGGGTAAGAAGCAATAAATGAGCTTGCTTGCTCGTCCAGTTGCCGCTTCGTTGCGGCATTCTGCCATCATGCACATTACTTCCCGCCACCTCCTTTTCTTTCATCACGACCGTGCTGGTATCCATCTGCAGCTCCAATACCATAGCTACCGTCACGAACGCAAGGTGCCCGCGACTGCGTCTTTCACCAAAGTGTCCATACCTAGGCAGCCAACTTCCATCATAGCCCTTGCACTGGCACGGCGCGTAGCCTTGTGGTTCTTTGGAGCACCCAACGTGCCTGGCTGCCAGGCACCCATGTCTCGCCGATCACAATGTCAGACGACGAAGAATTAGCCCGGGCGCAACGCCGCATGGCCGCACTACCCCCTCCGAGAGGCTTTGCGGCCAAGATGGCCAACTATGCGGCCGCACGCGCCAGACTCGGACGGACGCCGTCGCCGCCGCCGGAATCGCGCTTTCCTGTGCTGATCAGCCGCACACGAGGCATCGTCTCGCTCCCGTCGCAGCTTCAGGTCCTGGCGGGGCTCTCAGAGCCGCCCAAAATGATTTCAGTCTAGCACGTGGAGAGGGACGACCCGGGCGAGGTCGATGAGCCTCCGTGGACGGACACGACGGAGCTGCTGCAGGTCTGCGATGTCACGCAGACAATGCTGGGAGTAATGGAGCAAAAGGTAGAGGCTGATCTATTTTCGAGTGGCGTTGTGTGGTTCAACGGCAAAAAGCGAAGTCTCGTTGTCGTGCTAGGCGCAAAACGGGTTTTGGTATTTTGAATGGCGCGAGCTCTCCCGCAGTTGTTGGCGCTGCTTTTACGAGCGGCGATTGTAGCCATTCTCATTCATGATTTCCACTCGTCCAATACGTCAACTCCCTGACCATGTCGTTGCAGTGCTTGTGCCTGCATTCTGGACTTTGCAGCACAGATTGCGCATAGGCGCAGCGCTCTTTGTCCGGCAAGCTCAAGTAGTCGACGGCCGAAGCGCTATGAATACACAACGACAACACAACTATGAAAACTGCTTTTGCCTACTGGATTGATCGTGAGAATCGCACGGTTCTTTCAAGGTGTCGGAGCCCCGACTCTAGCTGCGTGGCAAAATTGCAGTGGCGGTGTGAGCCTGTTACACGGCTTCAGAGAGTAGCCGCTCAACTATCCATCTACGTTGCCATTGTGTCCCTCCCTTTCATATAGCCCGCTTCAGCTTGCGGCTTACGAAAATCCGTGCTTAGTGACCATTGGCAAGTTTCTCCTCCGGTGAGGCCCATCTTTACCCTTTCAAGCGGCAGACGAACCGCGCGTAGACTCGCCCCGATACTCATAATCGCCGTTCTTGCCATGTTTGAGAGCGACGAGGGCCAGCAGGCTCCCGAACCTCCAGCGAGGCAGTCTCCTTTGAGAGGGTTTCCCGCCAAGATGGCGGACTTTGCTGCAAAGCGTGCGGCGCTCGGGGGCACACCGTCACCACCACCAGAGCCGCGTTGCATCGTACTCGTCAGTAGCGAAGACGGCATCATCTTCAACGGGCGACGGCTGCAGGAGCTTGCGGAGCTCCCAGAAGCACCAGAGGTTTTCGAGGTGCCATTTGCAAGACACTTTCCCGACTCGCAGCCCGAGGGGCCGACCTCCAAGGACACGACGAGAAAAATATGCATCAGCGACATCACATTGTCAGCAATGGGGCTGGTGTGCGACAAGGCGTACGTCGACCGCTATGGTGACATAGAGTGTGTTTGGCACCGGAACCGCTGGCTGAGCGTGGAAGTGGTTTTGGGTCTGAAAAGAGTTCTGGTCTCTTAAAAAGTGAGCAAAAACTTGCATACTCTGCCGCTGCAAGTGTCTGGAATTGACACGTCTTCACTGCCATGTCTGACTGTAAGTTTCGTATCAGCCAGCCACTGAAGGCGACCGGCCGTCCGCTTGGCCACCCCGGGACACGGCACTGGAGCGCTGAAATGACGGTTAGCCGAGTGCCGCAAGAGAGAATAAAACGGCTTGGGCGCTGGACTGTGGCGGATGGACCTACCTTTGGGTGTCAAGTCACGAATATGCCGGCTTCACATCAGCCAGCCACGATAGACGGATCGTCCGTTGTCGAGATCCGAGACATGGCTGCCCAGTGTGGAGAGCGGGTAGAGGACGAGACCTGAAAACTACAGCTAAAGCAGCCATCATTACCCAGAAAGGTCATATTCTGAAGCGCATATTTTTGCAACTGCACACTTGAAATTAGGCAAGGCTGTCAGAGGAGCAAGTAGTCACTAGTCCACGGATCGTCGGTATTTCGGGCGAACTACTCTTAGCGTTGTCGATATACATCTATGATGAGCATGTGTAGCATCATCGTCTTGCTTTGCTTTCGGGAGTCATTACGAGTACATCACCGACAGTAAAATAGAGCTGCGCCCCCGTTGTTTACCAGTAGATGGTGATGCGTGTCTCACATGTACACAGCGACGCTCCGCCAGCGATGCTAATCTCTCTGGTGGTGACCATTCTCCTACTGGGCCAGCTGCCGTGCTGAGCTGATTCATCGGGTGGGATGAAACGACAGTTACGGAAAAGCGTTGAAAGCGGCCGGTCCATCGCTCGCCATAAGTACAGGTACACTCTACAAATTGGCGTGTATCTTTCGAACAGCATATAAGCTACATCTTGGCAATTTGCGAAATGAACGTCCGTGTGCCAAACAAAATCCATCTCGCGATGGTTTGTTGAGCCCAATCTTCACTCATTTGTGACACATTTTAGGTTGGAGGTACACATCACTTCACGGCTTGTCGGCAATCCCCGAGATCCGATGACCAATTCGGGGAAAAGTTGTAGCTGTTTCGGTTTAATTGAACCTTGATGTGTACTAGGTAGAATAAGATGCCGTGATAAAATGTGCTCGCTGAGACGGCCACCCTCCACACCACTGTTTTCAGCCCAAAGAAGATGATTGTGACATGTCACGGCCGGGTCCAATCGGAGATTTCACATCTCAAGGCCCAAGCTATAGTACAGTCAATGAAACATGGTCTAGTTCTCTGAACAATTTCTTTTGGCATTGGCCAGAAACCTTTGTAGTACCCCGGAAAGAGTATAAGTATAGGGTGTTCTCGGTTATGTCCTTTTCCATCATCAACATCAACTCTCAACATACATCCAGAACCCATCTTCTCTTACAAACCGCAAATCCCACACTGTATTCTTCAAAAGTTCCACAATGCTTGCATCTGGTCTCCTCACGGTCGTTGCGCTGTTCCAGGCCGTCGCAGCATCCCCGGCCCCCGAGGCCGACTTGGATATGGCCGCACCCCGTTATGTTTGCCCCAAGTGCCCTGCGAGCGCGCCTCTGTGTGCGCTCAACTTGAACACGAGACAGCCAAAATGCTGCCCTGCTGGGAAGCCTCTCGCCAACAATGCCGGCTGCTACACATCCGACAATGTTATTTGCAACAATACGCAGATCTGGGCTCCCGGTACCCACTGTCCTTGCGTCTAAGCTGGCACTACTTCGGAGACCGGGCCATTCAAGATATGAACAGTATCATTTGAGAGTGAGGAGAGCTGGAAAGCAGATGGCAAGGACAGCCGCTAGAGACTTTTAGGTTTTGGTGCAGGTTTTTCCCTGTGTAGACAGTTTTCCCTGTACCCTGGTGCGAATGCAAAGCCTATCTTCTATCGAGCTCTAAAGAAACTGTGATTCGTATCTTGAAAGATTCTCTAGTGTCCAAATACACCCATTCAGGGTGACTGCTGCAGCAATTGTGAACGCGAAGCAGCTGGGCATCGGGTATGATAATAGGTTGCTGTGATGTCTGAAGAACTCGTGTAAAAAGTATGACACACAAAAGTCGACCATTAAAGCCACTGAGACAACCAACTAGCCGGCGAAATGTAGAAGACAAGGACAATAGATGGTTCCGGGGACCAGCGTGCAATCTGAGGACAACGAATAGGGTAGAATGCGACCGCAACGGTTCGCAAGGACATCATTTCGCAACGAAGCCAATCGCTCGAATGGTACACTCCGCAATAATGGCTACAATAATGGTTGCCCATGTTCAATCTGCTGCGTAGAATTTTGTTCGTCAGATGCAGGTACATCATGAGCTGCTGGGGTTGGTACTTTGCCAGTCCAGACAGTAGAGCTGGCCACAAATACGACGTCATTGTTATTTGTAGACTTTGTTTTACCAAACTCCAAGCAGCCTTGTCTACTGACAGCTTATTCTTTTACGAATTTGCGGGAGCAGGCGTCACCTTGGCATGACCTCTACTTGGCTGGATCAGCCTGGAATCAGTGCTCCTGAAGCAGGATTGCTCGAAGCATAGCAGTCGAAGCTGACTCTATACTTGCGCAAGCTTTCCTGTGATCAAAGAATGCGGACATGTATATGAAATAGAAAAAGGCATCTTGATTTTCATGCATAGCCCAGATTTTCTTGTTACCAACAGGCACCACGCTTCCCACCATGTGGCCAGTTATGGCGGACCCGAGGGATGCAGCTGCAGACACAAATAGCCTTGGCAGTAGTTTATCTGGTGGATGAGCGGAGATTGACTAGGTAAATTGGATGGCTGCTCCGCGGCTTTTGATCCTGCCCTGTAGTTCTGCCACGCACACCCTTTTCTGTTGATCTCCTATTTGAGTACTCTTCTTGGTACTCTCTCTACCGCTCTCTACAGCGCTCTCTCCAGCGCTTCTATAACGAACTGGCTGGCTGGCTGGCTATTTAGTTAATCAAGTAGGTAGATTAGCTATAAAAAAGGTGCAATAGAAAAGGTGTAGGTGTATAATGAAAAAAAAAATGACTGCCTAAGATTATTCATCAAGATGCCACGATTCGGCCCGTCGTAACTTGTACCACCACTTCGGCTTGACCCAACGACAGCTAACCGCCCAACGCTCTCATGACATGCACATTTCACCTTGCTCGCTTTTGCCGCTCAGTCTCCCTCCGACCTGCCAAAAGCTTCTACTCTGTCGACGCGCCGCGTGAATTCTCCGTCTGAGATACAGGACCTGGCCCTGCTGGGCGCAAGGCGGCATTGCCTGGCAAACTCTGGCGCCAAAAGGAAGCCGGCCAGTCCAGCCTCCTTGTCGCCGACCTTGCCCTAACCGACTCAAACGTCCTCTTCTCGCAAAGCCGCGTTCCAGCTTCGCGCGGCCACATATCCTCGGCATGTCCGAAAGCGACGAGGAGGGCAGAGCAGCCCCCTCCGCGGCGAGGCAGCCCCCTCTGAGAGGCTTTGCCGCCAAGATGGCAGAATACGCCGCAAAGCGCGCGGCGCTCGGGCGCTCACCGTCGCCGCCGCCTCAACCCCGCGTCTTCGTGCTCATCAGCAGCAAGGATGGCATCGTCGCCAGCGCGGAGCGGCTGCAGGAGCTCGCGGAGCTTTCGGAAACACCAGAGGTGTTCGCGGCGCCGTTTGCAGATCCGTCTGGCAATCGACGCCAAGGGCCGGCTCCGGGAGACACGACAGAAACATTGTATATCAGCGACATCGCTTTGTCAGCATTCGCCAAGTTGCAGACAAAGACGCATATTTCCAGGTATGGCGACTGGTGGTGCATTTGGTACAAGGGCGGCTGGTTCAGCGTCGACGTGGTTCTCGGGGCGAAACGAGTTCTGATTTCTTAGTCGCACCTTGTACCTGAGGTCAGAGAGTAGATTCGGTCACAAGTAAGTCGTCATCTCATCTGTGGGATGAATTTATTCCAAGCAATCCAAGCAAGCTTGTTCATTGCGTTCTTTCTACACTTTTGCAAAATAAGACCTCACCTTTGCTGGACTTGTAACTCATTGGATCACCATAGCTCTAGTGTTTTCGTGGACAGCATCGGGTGTTGCGTGTCACGAATTTAACATTACAGATGCCTGTTTGCATGGGAACCTTCTCAGAAACATATATGACTTTTTCGCCTCCGAATGCGGAAGTGCTCCTCAATCCTTCTGCCCTCCCCAAGAGCATCCTCAACTGAAAGCTGATTACAGTGGCTCACCAATGAGCAACTGCGGCTTCACATGTAGCAGAGAAAAGGAACTTATTATTATACGCAGAAATCAAATCTCTGATCGCGAACAGTCGGCACGTTCCCTGCCATGTGGCCCGTTGTAGCAGTAGCCAAGCCTAGCATGGTTGCCAGGCCTCTCGAAGCACAGCTCTGCCTTGGCAGTAGTTTATTTGGTGGATGAGCGGAGATTGGCCAGACTAGATGAATGCGTGGCCTTTATTCCTGCCATGTATTTCGGCCACGCACCCTCTCGAACTGGTGGTAGCAAGACTCAGCCAGATTCCCTTGATTGAGCACTGGGCTGTGTCATTCAAGCACGCTGTTTCATTCCTGGCAAGTCGAGCTGGGCAAATCCCCGCTGTTGTCTAAACACTAAAGGTCGGAGGCTGGAAGACAAATGACTCGTCCAGTGTAACCACCAAGCAGACACTACCACAGATGGCGGTGAAATGACACACGCGATGCAGAGCGGATCGCCGTCCCGGCACCGTGTGCGATCTGGTGCAACGGACGCCCGTTGCGCATGTTCTCGCCGTCAGTAGTGAATCGACTCTGCGATTTTAGCCCTGGCGAAGCCCCAATTGACGGGCTGCTAAATTCCCAGTATTTTGAAAAACAAGAAAGCCTGCGGCAACGAGTATAGACATGTCCTCACAGGTGCCTTGTACAATTGTACAAGCCACATATGCTGAGCGAAAAGAAGCCATCAGCGGTATTTAGTCGCTGCATAGGACGAGAGCGCGCCGGAATTCGCGCGTACGGCATTAAAGCCTTATATGCGTGGCGGCAGTCATCCCGCCGAGTTTCACCAAAAATGTCATGTAGCAAACTGCATAGCTCCGTGCGCATTCAAGCCCGCCCTCTCGCTCTGACAGATCATTGCCATTCTCCGACAAAGTCCGGCCGCGGAGCGAGATTCGCGAAATCTAGGGCTTTTGGAGGGAAATTTTCTCTCACCACCATCCATAGTTCAACTTCAACCACGAGCAGGTGATAAGCGGCTGTCAGCAGCCCACTTCCCACCGTGGCGAATAACGTTTCCAGCTCGAAAAGAGATGTAAAAGATTACACTCGTCTCTCGCGGTGGGATCCGCTGCGACACGTACAAGCGGCGCCAGGCACTGGTGTTGATTCACGCACCAAAAAGGCCAAGCTTTTTCTGGGCGCATCTCCGCTCCGCGTCCTCGGGCCCGGGTCTTGGCTGGCCGTGAGCCTCAATTGGGCGTTCCCCTCGGGATCCGGCCCAAGCTTTTTTTTATTGTAATGGGCTGAAGACGCCATGCTGCCAAGCTTTGTACGGCCCACGCGCAGCAGCAGCCCTGGCCATACAAGGCTGCACAAGGCGAAGACGCCGTGGGAGCATGTGGGCTCGCCGTTCAACATGACCACGCCCAGCATCGGTGTGGTTTTGCTGATAAGGATGTATATAATGTGGACAAGCCTGTCAAGAAGATACACGGTTGTACTGTACCCAAGTCACACAGTTTGAAGACACCCTGACTCTGAAAGAGCTGCATTCTTCATAAGCTAAACACTCCTCTACTCCCGCTCAATTGAATTTCCAAAAGAAAGAAGAAAAAGCCCACTGGCACTTACACGCGGCCATCACTTCATATCCTGCGCAGCCATGGAGGCTCCAGGCAAACCCGCCATGATTGCGACAAAGCTCGACGAAAAGGCTCGCCTGTCACAAGACAGCAAGCCGAAAGCTGAAAAGTCATCTGGCAATGCCTATTTCGTAAGATTTTCTTTCACATGTTAGACCTTACAGTGTCACAGCTAATTTGGAAAATTCTGCAGCGAATTTTTACCTATGCCGGCTCCTTTGAGTACACACTCCAAGGCATCGCCTTCGTCGCCGCCATTGGCTCCGGCGCCGGCATCGCCCTGCAAAACCTCATCTTTGGCGATTTCGTCACGACCATGACCGACTTTGCCAATGGCAAAGCAACCCCGGCTCACTTCCGGAGCGAATCCAGCAAACTTGCGTACGTCTCTTCTTCCACCCTTTCCTTCAACCCCGCTGCCAACAAGACTAACAAGACCCCCCCCCCCCCCCATTGCAGCCTGTACTTTGTCTACCTCGGCATCGCCCGGTTCGGCCTCTCCTACATTTACAACGCGCTCCTCACGTACTCGTCCTACCGCATCGTGCGCAACATTCGCACCGCGTACCTCCGCGCCGCGCTCAGCCAGGAGGTGGCCTTTTTCGACGTCGGCTCCGGCGGCTCCATCGCCACGCAGGCGACCAACAACGGGCGGCTCGTCCAGGGCGGCATATCCGAGAAGCTCGGCCTCACCTTTCAGGGCCTCGCCGCCTTTGTCACGGCCTTTGCCGTCGCCTTTGCCACGCACTGGAGGCTGACGCTCATCACGCTCTGCGTCGCGCCCGCCATCATCGTCGTCATGGGCGTTATCTCCTTTCTCGAAGCCGCCATCGAGACGCGCATCCTCGACATCCACGCGCAGGCCAACTCGTTTGCAGAGGGCGTGCTGGCCAGCGCCCGCACGGTGCACGCGTTTGAGATGCGCTCGCGCCTCGTCGCCAAGTTTGACGCGTTCCTGCAAGAGGCCCACCGGCTGGGCGACAAGAACTCGCCGCTGTTTGGCGCCCTCTTCTCGGCCGAGTACACGATTGTCTACCTCGGCTTTGGCCTCGCGTTCTGGCAGGGCGTCAACATGATGGCGAGAGGCGAGATTCAGAATGCAGGCCAAATTTTCACGTCGGTCGTCTCTCCCTTTTGCGTGACTTGCATATGTGCTAACTTTCACCTGCAGTGTTCTGTTGTCTGTTGTCATTGCCGCCATTAGCCTGACCAACCTGGCGCCGTACCTCATCGAATTTACACGTGCCGCCACTGGCGCTTCGCAAATGTTTGTCCTCATTGACAGGAAATCCGGCATTGATGCTTTTGCTACATCTGGCGAGGCACCAACTGAGACGGAGGGCGATATCAAGATTGAAAACATCACATTCGCCTATCCTACCAGGCCGGATACCATTGTGCTTGACAACTTTTCCCTTGATATTCCTGCTGGCAAGGTCACTGCTCTTGTGGTAAGTTTGTTCAGATGTCGAAATCGGGGCATTGGCTCACCATACGATAGGGCCAAAGCGGTTCCGGGAAGAGCACTATCGTCGGTCTTCTCGAACGCTGGTACGACCCTCTCTCCGGCACAATCAAGCTCGATGGCCGTCCCATCACCGATCTCAACGTCAATTGGCTCCGGAAAAATGTGCGACTCGTCCAACAGGTAAGCAAGCACTCTCTCTGCCCTTCGATTCGCACATGCTCACGTCCCATACTCCAGGAACCCGTCTTATTCCAAGGCTCCGTGTACGACAACATTGCCAACGGCCTGGTCGGCACGCCCTGGGAGGACGCCCCGCGGGCGGAAAAGATGTCGCGCATCCAAGAGGCCGCCGAGACTGCCTTTGCGCACGACTTCATCTCGGAGCTGCCGCAGGGCTACGACACGGAAATCGGCCAGCGCGGCGGCCTGCTGTCGGGCGGCCAGAAGCAGCGCGTCGCCATTGCGCGCAGCATCGTCTCGCAGCCGCGGGTGCTGCTGCTCGACGAGGCGACGAGCGCGCTCGACCCGCACGCCGAGGGCGTCGTGCAGCAGGCGCTCGACCGCGCGTCCAAGGGCCGCACGACCATTACCATTGCGCACAAGCTGGCCACGATCCGCAAGGCCGACAACATTGTCGTCATGGCCAAGGGTCGCATCGTCGAACAGGGCACGCACGCGGCCCTGCTGTCGGCGCCCGGCGGCGTGTACGCCAACCTCGTCTCGATCCAGAATCTGGCCGTGACGGCCGCTGCTTCGTCCGACTCGGACGGAGAAGAGTCGGACAGGACGGCCACAGAAGGCGGCGACGCGCAGGCAGTAGACGCGGACCCGGCCGACAATGTGCAGCAGACGCTGACGCGCCACGCCACCGAGGAGCAGCGCCGCATGGAACAGCAGAAGAACCGCGACAGCTATGCAAACCACTCGCAGCTCGGCATGGTGGCCGCCATTGTGCGTCTGGTCAAGGAGAGCCCGGAGCTGACGTGGGCGTACATTCTGACGCTGATTGGCTGCATGGGCGCCAGCGCGGCGTTTCCCGGGCAGGCCATCTTGGTCGCCAATACGGTGCAGGTCTTTACGCTGACGGGATCCAAGATGGTGGACAGGGGCAACTTTTTCGCGTCCATGTTCATCGTCCTCGCCGCCGGCTGTCTGGTGTTTTACTTTATCCTGGGGTGGGCGACCAACACGATTGCTCAGGTGAGACGATATTTGGAAGCGTGCAACTCTCGTCCCATAAACTGACATGAATCTTTTGGTTAGGCCCTCTCGCACAAGCTCCGTCGGCAGAGCCTCGACGACATGCTGCGCCAGGATCTGCAATTCTTTGACCGGCCCGAAAACGACACGGGGTCGCTGACGAGCCGCGTGGACAGCAACCCGCAGTCGATCCTGGAGCTCATGGGCATCAACGTCGGCCTCATCTTTGTCTCGCTGCTCAACGTCGTCGGGTGCAGCGCGCTCGCGCTCGCCTACAGCTGGCGGCTGGGGCTCGTGGTCGTGTGCGCGGGCATGCCGCCGCTGCTGGCCGCGGGGTGGCTCAAGATCCGGTCCGACGTGCGGCTCGACGCGCAGCTGTCGCGGCGGTACGCGCGGAGCGCCTCGATCGCGTCCGAGGCCGTCACCTCGATCCGCACCGTGTCGTCGCTCGCCATCGAGGAGACGGTGCTGCGGCGGTACGCGGACGAGCTGGACGGGGCCGTCGCGGGCTCCGTGCGGCCGCTGCTGTCCGTCATGGTCTGGTTCGCCTTTACGCAGTCCATTGAGTACTGGTTCCTCGCGCTCGGCTTCTGGTACGGGTGCCGGCTGCTGTCGCTGGGCGAGCTGTCGCTCTTTGGCTTCTTCGTCGCCTTTATGAGCGTCTTTTACTCGGCGCAGGCCACGGCGCTGTTTTTCCAGTTCTCGACGAGCCTGACAAAGGGCAAGAACGCGGCCAACTACATGTTTCGGCTGCACGACCTCGAGCCCACGGTGAGGGAGACGGAAGAGAACAAGACCAGCGGCCCTGGCGATGCGGGACCAGTGACTATCGATAATGTGCGGTTTTCGTATCCGCTACGTCCGGAGACGTCGGTTCTAAAGGGTGTGAATCTCGAGGTATGTACAACTCTAGACAGGGAAGAAGACATGCATGCATCACGTCCGACTAACGAGGCCGAATCGCAGATTAAAAAGGGCCAGTTTGCAGCCTTTGTCGGTGCCTCTGGCTGCGGCAAGTCCACCATGATTGCCATGCTGGAGCGCTTCTACGACGCCTCGTCCGGCAGCATCAAGATTGACGGCAGGGAGCTCAGCAGCCTCAACCCGCGTCTGTACCGGCGGGCCGTGTCCCTGGTGCAGCAGGAGCCGACGCTGTTCCAGGGCAGCATCCGCGAGAACATTGCGCTCGGCATCGACGCGCCGCCGCCGGACGCTGCTGCTGCCGGCTCGTCGTCGTCGGCCGCCTCCCCCTCCGTGTCCGACGCCGACATTGAGACGGCGCTGCGGGCGGCCAACGCGTGGGACTTTGTGTCGTCGCTGCCGGACGGGGTGCACACGGCGGCGGGCGCGAGCGGGACGCAGCTGTCGGGCGGGCAGCGGCAGCGCATCGCCATTGCGCGGGCGCTGCTGCGCGGGCCGCGGATCCTGCTGCTCGACGAGGCGACGAGCGCGCTCGACACGGAGAGCGAGCGCGTGGTGCAGGGGGCGCTGGCCGAGGCGGCACGGGGCGGCGGCAGCGGCAACCACCACCGCATCACCGTGGCCGTGGCGCACCGGCTGTCGACGATTAAAGACGCGGACGTCATTTGCGTGTTTTACGGGGGCCGCATCGTGGAGCAGGGGACGCACGGGGAGCTGGTTGCGCAGGGCGGCATGTATCGCAAGATGTGCGAGGCGCAGAATTTGGACTAGGGCGGCATTGGCTACGGCGTTTGGTGCTGGAAGGGAGATTAGACATGGTTTTGCTTGATGATTTTACATTGCTCGATGATTTGATATTTCTTGATAATCTTGTAATTTTTGGAACATGGCTCCTCGCAACTGATTTGCCGATACGAGACATTAATTGCCTCCCTACTCACATGCATTGCTGTGAATGTGAGAGCTGAGGTTGCTGTGCCTGACAAGCTTCATTCAACGACGTGGGGTCAAGCTGTCCACCAAGCTGTCAGGTGGCCTGCGAGAGGCGATTGTGCGACGTGGCACTGCAAAGTATGCATGTATTGACGCCGTGTATGCGGGTAGTAGCACATAGGTGGCTGAGAGCTGCAGCAAGATTCAGTCATTTTAATTGCAGTGCATTAAATCCACGTATGAATTTGAAGAAGAAAAAAGCACAGTATTCTCCTCTCAAAACGGTGCTTTGTTGAGGCTCACGGTCAACTACCAAGCCAAGGTACTGATTGACATGCTCCAACAGGAGCATCCATCTTGCTCCCCCGCACCTTTTTTAGCGGGCCGATTAGTGGCGTCTGGGCAGCCTTGAATGGGGACATTCAGCAGCTTGCCCAGCAGCTTTGTGCACTGGGTGACTGGTACCTAGGTATACCTAGGCATGTAGGTCTCGGCTGTCCGTCTCTGGGCATGCAGCTGCGCAGGACAGATTTCTGCGAGACATCAAGGAAAAGGAATCCTTCTACGCAACCCTCCTGCAGATACGCACAGCAGTCAGTGCAGTCAGCTGGCAGCATCTTCAGGTAAACACGCAACTAAAAGCCCCGCCGCCGAGGTGCGGCACGCGTTACAGTGCTTGCAGCCCCACCCGCACCCACCCCCGCTAACAATCTACTGCGCACCCGAGCGCATCAATCTGTTAGCAGCCCCGGCCAGAAAGCTCGTCGACGAATCGTCAGTGGCCCGTTACCAAGGGCAGCTCGTGTCAGAATCCCATCCCATCCCATCCCATCCCAGCTTGGCTTGTCCTCAGCTCGTGTTCTGACTCTCTCTCTCTCTCTTCCTCCCTCTTCGTCCCAACAAACTGCATTTTTTGTCCTTCTTTCCTTCTTCCTCAAACATTACCCCCAAGCGCTGCATCTTGATCCTCAATTTGTTTCTGCTCCTAGCCTCGGTCCAACCCAGACTTTCAGCTACTGCCAGGTACGTGTTGCCCGTTTGATTTTTAACTTTGGAGGGCTTGCCGCCAATTTCGAAGCCGGTGCTCAGGGCTTTGGATTCAAGGCTTGAGCTATGAAAATTTCCTCTCGTGCTTACTCTTAGTCGGCCACAGTATCATCTGCCAAACAGCGCACCAGCTGCAGCGACTCTTTTCCCGACACCTCCAGCGCCACGGCAGACCCGGACCCTGCGCTGCCGCCTTGTGCACGAGCGCGCGACGTCCCGCCCTGCCGCCCCCGAACCTCCCGAGCGACTTCTTCCCCTCTCTCTCTCGAGCAGCTCACAAACTTGAGTCACCAACAATGTCCGACGACGGTCCGCTGCTCGTCCGGCCTGTGCCTCGACGGCCCTTTACCCTCAGCCGGCAGAGCGCGACGCCCACCACCACCGACGACGAGCCCTCGACACCCGAAGCCGCCGCCACTGCCGCCGCCACTTCGTCCTCTTCCGCCGCCATCGGGACCACATCCTCCCCCGGCCTCATGCACAACCACCTCACCGCCGCCCTGGCCGCATGGAGCCGGAGCGGCGACGCCTCGGAGCAGGCGTCGCCCGCCATCAGCCGCCCGGCCTCCATCATGAACCTCACCTCGTCCACGCTCTACGGCATCTACTCCCCGACGGCCGGCGACGGCGGCGGCCGCCGCGACCGCGACGACGTCGAGGACTCGCCCTGGGGCATGGGCGCGCAGACGCCCATCCGCCGGCCCGACGTTGACGAGCCGACGTTTGCGCTCATGCGCGAGCGCTCGCACCTCGACCGCCGCCGACGCCGGTCCTCGTACAAGGGCGCCGACGTGCCCCGCGTCCCCGCGCCGCACCTGAGCAGCGCCCAGGTCGCGGCGCGCACGGCCGTGCTCTTCACGCTCGGCCTGGGCTACGGCGCGCTCGTCACGCGCCTGCACGATCCGGACCAGGGCCTCGCGGCGACGGCCGAGGGCCTGCTGGCGGCGCAGCCCGGCGCCGGCTTCAACTCGACATATCTCGGCGCCTGGGGCGTCGCGGGCGTCGTCCTCGGCTCGCTGCTGCCCTGGTTCGACGGTGTCTGGGAGGAGCGCTTCGGCGCGTCCGACGACGAGCAAGAGGAGGATTGCGCCGTGGCAGATGGCGAAAACGCGCCCAGCAAGGCTGTCGACACGGGGCTCGACTCGGCGGTTGTGATGCGCGCCATTGGTGCTTTTGTGGGCATTGTTTTTGCCATTGTAAGTCACTTTCTGGCCTTGTTTTCCTTTTTCCTTGATTTTTCGCGTCAGCTACATATCTGCCCGTCTCTAACACTGTAATTAGAGAAAACTCGCCTGGGACTCGACTCTTCAAATTTCCGCCACCTTGGCCCTCGCCAACCCGCTGCTCTGGTGGCTCATTGACCGGTCCAAGCCTGGACTCCTGCTTTCCGCGGCCGTGGGCCTGGTGGGCTCTCTCCTGCTCCTCGGCATCAGCCCGGACATGATGCCGACGCCGTCTCTGCAGATACTGCGCAACGCCGCCGCCGCCGCTGCTGCCAACGGCAACACCACCGCGGCGGCGGCGCCCGGCGCGCTCGTCGCCCACAACCAGACCATCGAGACTGGCGTGTGGATGCTGAGCGTGCTGTTCTGCAGCTGCCTTTGCTTTGGCAACATTGGGCGGCGTCTGTTTCTGGGACGCTCCGCAGCGGGTAGGGGACGTTGGGGCGGCGTGCGGTAAAGCTAAGACGTAGCGGTGTTGTGGTAGTCTACTCTTGTTACTTTTCACTTGCGATTTGAATTGTTTGGGAAATCTCTTCTTGACATGGGAACGGCGGCGGCCGTCATTATGATTCTGGATAACGGCATGGCAGATACCCTGGAGAAGTGTTTTATATGGTCCGCAGCGGATGGCCTGCTTGGGGCCCAGCGGTGTTTCTTCCTTTATTTAGTGTCATCACTTAGTGTCATCAATTAGCAATACGCTTAGCAGCGGCAGTCATGATTGATTCTGGATAATGGCGTGACAGACAGTTACTCGGGAGAATTGTTCTACGTGGTCCACGATAGGGGGCCTGTTTGAGACGTAGCAATATCTCTTCTTTGATCTATTGCCACCACTTGGTGTCATCAACTAGAGATTGCGCAGCGGCATGAGCGTCTTCAATCGATTGCCTATAATCGGCCGCGTCGGGCGTTCTTTCAAAGTCAGCCACAGTGAGACTTGGGCTGGTGTACAACATGCGGCTCGCGCCCTCGACAAGAGTGCCGGAAAAGTGCCGGTCTAGCGCATGCAAGCTAGCTACAAGCTTTGCAAAATGGTTCATGAGCAATCGCCCATGCCAGCCATGCGGCAAGGGAGGTGCGGGATCCCGGACTGCAAAGCGACACGACTTGCTTGCCCGCGGCATATGTCAGTGGCAAAACTAAGCTCGAGGGGCTTCCATGACGAGGGGCCAGTTTCGTTGGACACATTACTCGTCGCATTTCTCAAATGGCATAATTAAATCACTAGACGGGTTTTGTGCAATGCATGTGACGCCAACAATTTGGGCAGATTGATTTTGATCACGCTCGAGAGTCGTTGCAAGCAATGGTACGCGCACACCCGACAGCCTGGTAACTCGACTTGGACAAAGGCGGGCGGGCGAGAGATGCACGACCCGCCCGCATGACATCATAGACGGCGCAACTCCAAACTCGGCGCGGGCAAGTCTGGTGTGGCCAATGACGATTCAGACGACGGTTTGGGGGGGCAAAGGGAGGCGACAAAGTTAAATGATGAGTAAATGCAAGAAATTACCTGACCGAGTGCCGGCGCATTGGGTGGCAGCTTAAATCGTGGGACCGAGGGCTTGGTGATGGTGACGGTGTCATGCTTGCAGTGGCGGTTGGCTTTGGGCACGCATCTCCAGGTACTGCGTCTCCCTGGAGCCCCTGTAATCTTTTACCGGCCAACGTGAGTGCGACGCTGCATCTTGGTTGGAAATGTAGGTAGTTGGTTCCAGGTAGGCAGCATGGAATCAAAGCAGACGCCACCGTTTAGGTCTCGATAAAGCACATCAGTAGAGGGGCCGAGACCCTAAAAGGTCCCCAGATGTCCGAAGGTAGTCGGCCGGTCCGGTCAAAGTTCAACGCACCGGTGACGAGGCAGCAGCAGTGGAATTAGTAGCAATGGAATCAATCAGTGGCGGAAAGGGAGCGAGCGATTCGGCCGTCCACTAAAAGATGGCCAGAGACAGGACTGAAATGGAAAGCAAAAGCACGGCATCAGACCAGAAGCGCATCATACATAATTATATCCCAGCACTAGTTGGTTTGGTTAGGCAAGCCACTTGGCCTCAACCGACGACGGCGCAAACAACGATTTTTTTTTTGATTTTTTTTTTTTTTACAACGGGCAAGAAGCGAGTACCTACGCTGTGTGTGTGTGCGACCTCGTTTCGACTTGCACCTGGCCAACAACTACCAAAGCATCGCGATACTCCGTGTCATTGCCAACAAGCTTCCCATCTAACCAGCAGCTAACTACTAACCACATGACCTATCCCCAGAACAAAGCAACCGCCGCTGCGCAGACTGACTGACGGAACCGTTGGACGCCTCTTGGCTCCGCTTTCCCATGTTCTGCAGGGGGGGCGTGGTCTCGATTTTGCTTGTCATTATTAATAGTCGACGATGTCATGCCAGCTTCAACACCCGCTTTTTGTATGACCATGTTGACGCCCGCCGCTTGGCCGCCTGGCGATCAAGCCCGGCTCTCTCCCACACCCTGGCGTGGCGGCCGACCGACCCTGCGTCGTCGTGTTTCCCGTGCGTGTGTGGTGTGTGCGTGCCCACTCTCTTTGGTATTCTCTCAGTCAACCTTGCTTCTGTTTATTCATTCTTTTCCTTGACAAGAAATTTCAAAGAAAAAAAATCGCAACCAACTGCGCAACCAGTAAACCGTCCTGTCAATCATCGCCCCCTTCCCGGCCCTACACACCGGCTTTGTTCGCTAGTTAAAACCGTTGTCGAAACAGCCGGAGCCCCCAAATCCGCTCCAGCAAAAAGTTCTTTGGTCCACCGTCCCCCCGAGAGAGAGACTCGACGATCCTCAAAACTACCCATGATGCAACGCCTCCCATGGCCGGCTTGACTCCTGCAACACCAGACATGCCTTTGACACTCGACCAGTTGCCTTTTGCGCAAGAGTCGCCCTCTGTCGGGCAAATGTCTCCCAGCGGCGGCGGCGCCGACGACGACGACGACGACGACAACGTCCCAGAGTCGTTCCGGCCTGCTACGCCCCGCTCCACCGGCGCCGGCTTCCTCTTACAAGACGTCATCCATCTCTTTCACTGCCACCTATGCCACGAGCTCTTCACCGAACCCGTCACGCTCCCCTGCGGCAGGAGCATATGCAAGAGGTGCATGCCGCAGGCTCATGTGCGAAGTCGCATATCCTATCCAGCCGTCGACGACAGGCTCGAGGGCTTCCGCTGCCCCTTCAAGTCGTGCGCCAAGGAGCACACCCTCGGCGACTGCGGCATCGACGTCACCCTCAACAAGCTGGCCGAGCACATTCGCGGCGGAATCAGCCTGCTCGGGCCAAAAGCCGTCCGTCGTCAGCCAGACGATGCCGTGGCCGCTCAACTACGCAGCAACGACCCTGCCCCGACGCAGCCCAGGTCAACGCTGACCACCGACTCTTCGGACCAGCCTATGGACCCCAGCTCGGAACATGACCATGAATCCTCACAGCGCGCAGAATCCGACGACGCCGGGTCGGCTGCCACCAAACAAAGTAACCATCAACCCTCGCAGCACACAGAACCCGACGACAGCAAGCCGGCTGCCACCAAAGAACATGGCCATCAACCTCTACAGCACGCAGAACCCGACGACGCTGGGCCGGCTGCCACGCAGGACCACGAGGACAGCGCCGCGCAGGAGCACTCTTCATTCACAGAAACCCAGCAGCTCACCCGCTCCGAGCTCGACTGCCAAGTGTGCTACGCCCTCTTCCACGACCCCCTGACCACGGGCTGCGGCCACACCTTTTGCCGCTCGTGCCTGCATCGCATCCTCGACCACTCGCGCTACTGCCCCCTCTGCCGCCGCCGGCTGTCCATCAGCCCGCTGCTCAACCGCGTCTCCTGCCCGTCCAACGCCTCCCTGACGCGCATCATCGAGACGTTTTGGACCGACGAGCTCGCCGAGCGGCGGAGCGCCATCGAGGCCGAGGAGCGCGCGCGCCTGCAGGACCTCGAGACGCCCCTGTTTGTCTGCACTCTGGCCTTTCCGCAGATGCCTACCTTTTTGCACGTCTTTGAGCCGCGGTACCGGCTGCTCGTGCGGCGCGCCCTCGAGGGCGACAAGACCTTTGGCATGGTGCTCGGCCGCCGCCCCCGCCACGTCGGCGACGCCACCTTTCACGAGCTCGGCACCCTGCTCCGCATCGAGAATGCCCAGTTCTTCCCCGACGGCCGCTGCCTCATCGAGACGGTTGGCCTCTCGCGCTTCCGCGTCCTGCGCCACGGCTCGCTCGACGGCTACGTCGTCTCCTCGGTCCAGCGCGTCGACGACATTAGCCTCGAGGAGGAAGAGGCCACCGAGGCCGCCGAGATGGCCGCCGCTGCCGCCGCCGATGCCGCCCCCTTCCCGCCGCCGCCGCCGCCACCCGACGCCGACTCGCTCCGCTACGCATCCAGCAACAACAGCACATCGACGACTGCAACAACGACGACGACACCACGAGCACCGATTACCGTGCCGAGCCTGGAGACGATGGCGACGCGGGACCTCATGCAGCTCGCCACCGACTTTGTCGCCCGCATGCGCGAGCAGAGCGTGCCGTGGATGACGGACCGCATGCTCGCCATCTACGGCGAGTGTCCCGTCCACGACCCGGCCGTCTTCCCCTGGTGGCTCGCCAGCGTCCTGCCCGTCCGCGACGCCGAAAAGTTTCGCCTGCTCGGGTCCGCGAGCGTTCGCGAGAGGCTCAAGATTTGCTGCCGCTGGATCATTGAGTGGGAGACCAAGACTTGGTATGCTACCGCCGCAGAGGCTTCTCGTCCTTGAAAGAGACAAAAGGACCCAAAAAAGTTGACTTTCTTCTTCTTGTTCTTCATAGGTCTTTAAATACGTGCGCGATCCTGTGAGGGCCGCCCGTCTCCCCTCTTGCAACGGATCAGAAGAAAAAGTCGCAAAACAGCTACACAGATTCATACACTACCACGGATTTTTTTTATCAAGCAAGCGTTGCTTTTTTCTTTTGGCTTCATCATTGTTTGTATATTACACACACACACACACACACACACACACACACACACACACACACCTCGTCCGGTATATAGAAATCGAGAGAATCTTTATAGTTGGCGCCCTGTCATGGGAAAAGAGAGATGCCAATACTATAACATCCATTTCACAAAGAATTTCTTTTTTATTTTCTGGCCTAATCAGTGTTTGTATATTATACACGCGCGCACCTTGTCCGGCATATAGAAACCGAGAGAGTCTTTACAATCAACGCCGCATCACGGGAAAAGAGATGCCATACTATACCATCCATTTCACAATGAGCCCCTTTGCTGCTTTGCCCATCCCCCAAGTTCCCTTTGCTCCAGTGTCCCCCACTCTGTATACTTTTTACATTGCTCCGATGAACCCAACCACCCACCCACCTTTCCTGGGGATGCCCCATCTCGGCCACTACCAAATGTCCGCCGCTCCACCGGTGCTCTGCGCCGCGCCCGTGTCGCCCCACGCCGGCGCCGTCGACGCCGCTATGGAATCCCACGACCCGGGCACGGACATGCCGGGCATGACATTGGTGCTGTTCGCCTGCGCCGCCTCCCAAGCGTCTCCCCCTCCACCACCACCACCACCCGCCGCCGCGCTCCACGCATCTCCACCGCCAGTATTGCCATTGTTGTTGTTGTTGTTGTTGCTATTCTCCCAAGCATCGCCAGCACTGGCATTATTATTGTTATTACTGTCGGTAGCGGGCCACGCATCTGTCGTATTGTCGCCGCCGCCGCCGCCATTGTTGTTATCGTCGTTGCCCCAACTCTCATTAGTATTGTTGTTGGTGGTGCTCGCCGCTCCGTCACCCCAGGTGATGTTGGCATCCTGTGCCGGAGGTGGAGGTGGCGCACTATCCCATGCCGCCGTGTTGGCGTCGTTGCCTGCTGCGACGGATCGGGCCGGGCTGCTGCGGTGGCTGTTGTTGCGCAGCTCCGTGGCCGTCTTGCTGGGCGTGTAGTACGGACTCGTCGTCTTCTTCTCATCAATCTGTTTTAATCATACGTGTCAGTACTTGCTAGGTCTTCACTAAACCCTCACTCGAAAGGAAATCACATACGTTGCTCGTCGGCAGGACATTGTTCCCACCGGTCTTGTCGTCCGCCTGGCTGACGCTCGGCGCCGGCGCCGCCACCGGGCTCGTCCTGCTAAACGCGCCCTTGGTGTACCGCCCTCCTCTCGCCTCCTGGCACTGCTGCTGCTGCTGAAACATGGGATTGACCACAAGCGGCGGGAAGCCCGGCTGCTGCTGCTGCCCAAACGGCCCTGCTCCATTGTTATTGTTCCACTCCCCGGCCACGGGCATGCCGTTCTGGTCGTACCCCGGCACGTTCTGGAAGCCATGGTAGTACGGGTTCTGCAGCGGGTGCGGCATGCCCACCGGCAGCGGCCGTCCCGCCGCCTCCCGCCGGGGGTACAGCGACTGCGACTGCGGGTTGTGGTTGCCGTAGACGGGGCCGTAGTACACGCGCATAATGTTGGCGGCGGCGTCGTAAAAGGCATTCGGCGGCGGGTCGTCGGGCGTCTCGACGACGTCCTCGGTCTGCACGACCTGCGCGCGGATCGGCGCGATGAGGTTGGGGCGGCGCGCGTGAGGGCCGGGAAAGGCAGATGGGTAGGCGTCGAATGGCAAAGACTTGGAAGCGGGAGCGGACGACTTTTCATCTTGGCCAGCTTTGGCCGTCTTCTCTTCCTTTTTGTTTTTTTCGGCGGCGGCGGCCTTCTTCTTCTCGGCTTTGGTCATGGCAGGCTTCGTTTCTTTTTCCTCGTCGGTTGTCTCTTTGCCCGATTCGGCGGCTTCATCATCAGTGTCGGAGCTCTCCTTTTTCTTACCCTTGTTCTTGTCCTTTTTGTTTGACTGTTGGTTCTCTTGCTGATTCTTGTTTGACTTCTTGGACTCTTTCTTCTTTGGCTTTTCGTCTTCAGAAGCACTGTCGGTGGCGGCACTCTCGTCCGATTCACATTCTTTTGCCTTGTTGACCTTTTCCTTGCCGCTCTTCTTGCGTCTCTTGACGCATCGCGAGCATTTGCAGGTGGGATGTGGCTCCCCGTCACTTTCGCTCTCATCGCTGGATGCCTGGCCCTTTTTGTCGTCCTTTTTATCATCATCCTTCGAGGAAGCGTCCGAGGAGTCACCGTCAGACGAGCTCTCCGCCAGCGTGGCCGAGCTGTCGGATTCATCATTCTTGAGCTGCTTCATAGCCGACTTCTTAACGCCCTTCTTGCCCTCTTCAAAACGGACCTTTTTGACTACAGCCTCGGTGGTCGTTTCTTCGATTGCAGCCGGAGAGGCGGCTCTTCCAGAGCGAGGAAAGGTGATCTTGAGCGTATCTTCCTCCTTTTCATCGTCAGTCGTCACTTCGACTCGAATCACATCCCGGGGAGGCGGAGGCGGCGGTGGCGACGGTTTTGGTGGTTTAGGTTGGCGGGCGCGGCGAGCAGCTGGCAACGGCCCGCCAATGACCCATTCGCAAAACAGCATCGGGCCCGAGTTTTTCTTGAGAGCCATTGAATCCAGATTCTGAGCAAGAGCAATTGTATATAGGACCTTCAAAGATTGATTGAAGGAAGAATATGCCAGCAGAAGCTCGAGGAGGGGAGCTAGCACTCGAATGCATGGGTTATGAGGGTAGCACTGCCAGTAACTGGCGTTTTGGTCGTCATGTTTGGCTTGCCAGCTGGCGAATGTTGTCCCTACAACCGAGACCGGCGTCGCGAACTGGCTACAAACGGGCTCAATATGCCAAGGGTTCAAAATCAGCTTTCACAAAACACATTTAAAAGAAGAGAGCAAGTTTAGTGAGCGTAGTCCATGCTCGAGATACTTGATTTAATCAATACTGCGGTTCCTTAATCCTACTAGGGCATTTGCAAAATATTCGGATAGCTCTCAGGCTTCCTCTTCAGTTCTCTAAACTCTCATTGCAATCATAGCTTTTATCCTTGCGCTTTCTGCCAAGCTGCGTCCCCGATTCCAGACACTTTCAACCCCAGTTATGGTCAACCACCAGTCGTGTATTTGTCATGACAACGGAAAACGACTAAAGTTGGCGATTTGTTAGCTATGCGCTTTCAGAAACATGCTGCCGGCTTACCTAGTCCGGAAGACGAACGGCGTAGAACCAGCCTTCGTCGGTGACGTACCAGCGGCAGTCACCCATGTGGTCAATAGTAAACCTGTTGCGCTGGGTCCAGTTCCCGTCAACTTCACGAACGTAATAAAAGCGTGACGGGTCATCGTCTGCAGGCTTAAACTCCTGGGGCTCAAAGAGCTTGTTGGCGTGCGCAAACTGCAGCTGCCGCAGCGTCTCCTCCCCCTGGGTGCGCCCCAGACCAGACACGTCGGGGGGGTTGGCACTATTACCTGCAATGACGGGGATGCCGCCGCCCATGACCTGCTGCGGCGCCGCCTGCACGAAGCCGGGCGGAGCTTGGCCGGTCAAGTAGACGGGCTGCTGGCCGGCGCCCATGTGCTGCGGCATCATGGCGGGCTGCTGGGCAATGACAAGCCCAGCTTGGCCAACAGGCATGGCGTTGTAGACAGGCTGCTGAGGAATACATTAGCATGCGCGTAAAGACACGTTGTGTGGAGGTAATATGAATGTGGCGTGCATCAGGGTGATCAGACTCTCCCGCCTCGAGAAGTGAATACTCGAAAGCCAGCTATGCTTGACTTTCACTTGAAGGTCAAAGAGCTGATGAACGTTTCATCATCGCCTACTGCACACCGACTCTTTCGAGGAAAACTTGCATAGTACTGAAAGCCATCGGAATAGAATGTCTTTGGCACGAGGACGGTGAACGAAGGAGGGCAATAATCTGCTGGAGCGTGAACAAACTGCAAAAAGGGAGCACCGACTTGAGGACCCGAGGCGCAGGCCCCGTCAAAGCGAGGCACATAGACGTGAGGGATGGGGCCAAAGGTGGTGTCTGGCACCGGAGGCTGAAAGTTGACGCCGGACGGCGGCGGCCCGGCGTTTTGGTAATAGGCCATGTCCCTTTTGTGGTCGGCCGGACCAGCAGCAGCAGCAGTACTAGTGACGAGAGCAGATGTGTTGTGGTGATGATGGGGGCCAGGCACGCGATGATGCAAGTGTGAAGTATGAGGGAAGGAGGGAGCAGAAGCAGAAGGAAGCACAAAGTGATGATGGTGATGAAGATGAATAAGGGTGTGAAATACCGGGTGGCAGATGTTGTTAACGGCAGCAAAATGAGGAGTAACGGCGGCCGGGTAGAAATGCGTGCCAGCTGGCACGCCGTTTGCAAACACAGGCACTCCGGGCTGCGGCCAGTATCCTCCGTTTGAAGGCAGCTGCTGGTACTGCTGCTGGTACTGCTGGTACTGCTGGCTCAGGCTCATGCGCGGGTCGGCGCTGGTATACCACTGTCCGGGCCCATATTGACCTGGAGGTGCGCCGACTTGCGGGAAGCTCGTGGGCTGGTTGTCGACCGGAGGAGGAGGTGGCGGTGCCGCCTGTTCCTGTGATTTGCCTGGTGCTTGGGCATGAGCCTTGCCGGGACAAGGGCTGGTTGGCGCAGATGTGACTTGCGGCGGCGGAGGGTAATGCTTTCCACTCGACGAGGACGACGTGGTGCCGTTGGCTTCGAAATGGACCTGCTTGGGCGGCTGCCCAGGCGGACCGGGCTCCTTGCCCTTGCGAAGAGTCCTGCTCGGGTCGTCCATGGCCGGCATCGTGTGCACGACGACGACGCCGACGCCGCGGAGGAAACGAGATTGCCGGTGAAGAGTCGGGCGTTGTAGAGTCGCAAGCAGCTTCGCGACGGAGGGAATGATGTTGTAAAGGCAGGATATGGAGGCGCTGCAGATTGTCGAGAGGATTGACATTGGCCGACACAAAAAGAAAGCCGAGGGCAAAACTCTGACAAAAACAACAGAAGCATCGAGGAGGTTGTGACGGCTTCTACTGGGGCCAAAGCAACATGCAAACGCAGCATTGGCTGGTCAGAGGCCGGTGTCGGCCGGCATGGCTCAAGCTGCTGAGAACTTTCTCAGATGGCCTTGAAAAACAGACAGACTGACAACTGGGGGCGCGGAGGGAGTGCTTCTGTTGTTGCCACTGGATGATAAGAAATGTCACTGACTCGACTTACAAGCTGCTGTAGCTGCCAAGACGTCCCGTCATTGACCCAGACAGACTGCGCCGGCAAATGATCGAGGGGATCTTCGTACTCAGTCCAAGTCCATGGGAAGCATTTGCACATGCTGGGCCAGCAATAGTGAGGAATATAGGCAAGAAATTGTTTGCGGCGAGTCCTTGCGGGTCGATTGAGACTGGGCTGCCGTTACGTGGCCGAGCAGCCAGATTCACAGCTCCAGTGACGGGCCCTGGCCAACATTATTGCCACCAAATTCACGTTCACTTCATCCTCAGTTTCGTCTAAACCCAATTGCATGAATAGTATTGACGACCAACGCCGCAGCCCAAATGGTCTAATGCTCGCTGACCCGTGTCAGATTGTTAATGTACATAATTTTCAAAAAAAAAAGCTCAATGGGGGGGAGAGTAATCATCCACGGCCGTCCACGTTGCACCAGGCCATCGTCGTCCTGCTTTTTTGTTCCGCCTCTTTTTCCTTTCTATCGCGCAAAAAAATGGTATACAAAGCGGCTGCTCAAGGGAGAGCAAAGCCTCCCGCAATAATATAATGTGATTATCCAGAGGAGCCGTTAATAGCGGATGCTCCTTCTCCCGGAAGTCGAATTTTTGGTTTCTTTCTTTTTGTAACATTGTAGCTTGTGTGTGGAGTGTTTTACAGCGTCTCGAGCTCAGTAGAGGCGGCAGCAGGAATGGGCTCGGGGACGGAGAAGAGGGATCGTCGGGCAATCTAGAGAACATCAGCAAACATGGCCAAAAAGAAAGCGGGACGATGATTGGTACGTACAGTCCAGGCGGCCGCCACAGAGCCGACAATGCCACCAGAAATCATCATCGGGCGCACGCCGCGGGTGCTCTTGAACAGCATGCCGCTAAACACACCAGCGGCGATCGAGTTGGCGGCGTCGTGCTGGCCGCGCCAGTACCCAATCAGCGAGTTGAACATGTTGTAAGCAATGGCGACGACACCGGCCGAGTTTCCGAGAAAGGGTCCGCGGCGGGTGATGGCGTTGAGGGTCGCGTTGAGCCGCAGCTTGGGGGGCTGGCCGGCAGACTTGCGCAGGCCCTCCTGCAGGCCCCAAGCGCCACCGATGACAAGGCCCGAGACGTACGTCGTGCCGGTGCCGTAGCAGAGGTCGTCGGTGAAACCGCGCGAGGGGATGACCGACTGCCCACCGGGCAGGTCCGACAGGGCCGAGTCCTCGAGCGACAGGTACTCGAGCGTGTCCTTGTTGAGGCCCGCGAGCGGGTGCAGCTGTGATGGATCGGCAAAGGTGGTGCTCTGGAGGAAGGACTCGACGCCCTGGCCCTCGGTCGGGTCGTAGGCGGGCGACGATGCGGGAGGTCCGAATGTGGTCGTGGGCTCCTGCTGCTTCTGCTGCTGGGGCTTGTTGCCCGAGGAAAAGGCGTTCCAGAGAGACGACATGACGGGCGGAATATTAAAAATAGTTTATATTACAACGGTGCGTAGGAAAGAAAAAGGCGCGCGACAAGGAGACGGAAAAGAAAATGGGCGTGTCCTCGTCGTCGTCGTCGTCGTCGTCGTCGTTTGTTCGCAGAGCGGTTGCGAGATGGATGGCGTGGACGAGAGCGATAAGGATGATGAGAGGCTACAGTAGAAATTTTTGGAAGCGTTCCGACCAGGTCCGCGATTAGCCCCCCTGTCTTGCGCTGGTGAGCCGCCCCTGGGCCGGCGGCGCGCCAGCGAGCTCGCAGTGGGTGCACGTGATGTACGAAAAAATCACCACGGATGCAATTCCAGATTTGCAGCAACGGGTTATTGGAGCAGCATTTGAGACGAGGCCGCTGAGTCTGCTCGCGACAATCATTATACCTGATTGTATGCGTAGCAGGCTGTTTCCTCTGGCAAGAGCGCGTAAAGACAGAGCCACGCGACTACGTCAGAATTCCATGGACGCCAAAAATTTGACAATATTCTACAACGTTCACTTGGGTTTTCATCTCGCTCTTTCAACACCTCCAAATCCTCACACGCCGGCTTCCTTCTAAACTAGTCGCAAGACGTGTACATTCGCGGGACTCGTAAAAGCCCATTGTCGGTAGATAGCATGTCGAGATCCGCCCACAGTCAAGTGTCCTCGGTAGAAAGGTGACGACAAAATGGCTGATTGGGAAGGCAGATCACATTCTCTCTTGGTGGCCGGGAACGGAAGAAAACCCACAGGGAATCAGGGGGTAGCCCTCAGTCAACCCGCACAGTGTGCGGAGCCTCCGTGAATTATTTAAACACTTGACGGTGTAGAAATAACCCTTACTGATGATGAGAGAAGAAAGGAAGAAAAAAGTTGAAAAGTGCAGCGGGTGGAAGGCTTTTTATTCTGGCGGTAGTGGGGCTGCAGAGGCTGGCGCGCTAGTCTGCTTCGGGGGCTCTCTGCCATTGTCGACCGGCTGGAGCTTTACAATGGAGCAATAGAGAATTACCCATGTGCGTTGTGCAACAGAGATTTCAACTTTGCAGGGGTCAAATATGCAGGTATTTTCATAAATCAGAAGGATATGGTGTTGTGTGTCAATTTGATACGGACAGAGATTGCCGAATTATACATGTGCTTATGTGGGCAGCGCGCCAGAGATGAGTGCAGCTTCTTCCATCATCCACTCGATTTTTCATTTCCAAACGCCATAAAACAGTGATACCTGCCAGTGCCCTTTTTTTGTCATAATTTTCCCAAATTTCAGATCGCTATTGATATTTTCGTGCATACATTAAAAAGAAAGATGAAACGATGAAGGGACCAACAATGTCGTGGACACTTAGCGGTGATTCGAGTCGTTGCGCTGCAGCAGAGGTCGCTGGTCCCAAGTCTCTGCCTGGTGTCCGGTGTCATTGCTGATGCTGTGGCCATTGGCGCGGGCACCCTCTGCTACGCGCTCTTCCTCGTCCTCGGGCACGCACTGCTCGTCGTCATTCGTCTTGTAAATAAAGTACTGAATAAATACGCCAAAGTCCATAAAGAGCGTCACGAGAGCGCCGGCGAGCCAGCTGAGGTTGACGAGCATGTATCTGCCGTAGATCTGCTCGGCCTCGCCGTGCCTGCAGCGTCTCTTGCCGCACTTGGGCTCAAAGGCAAAGATGGACAGCACATAGGTAATGTTGCCCAGACAGGCGAACAGGAAGAAAAGCATGCTCAGGCCGTCGGTCGTCTTGCGGCGGTAGTTGAGAATCAGCTGGGGCATGCGAGACGCAATGTACGCCACGGCGCATAGGTACCCAAAGAATTGGCCGACCTTGTTGAAATGGAGCGAGTCGTTGCTGTGCTCTGGACTACCCTCTCGCGGGCCCTTGGCACGCTCGCCCAAGAACCAGCCCAGCACCCCGGCGGCACAGACCATGAGCACAATCAACGAGTTCCACAGAATAGTTTGGAACACCGTCGGGGCGGGCTGTGGCACCTTGGACGCTTCTCCGATATGTGGCACAGCCGGCGAGAAGCCAGTCCAGTCGGACCCTCTGCGTTCTTGTGGTGCATCGAGCAGGGCAGTTCGCTCGTTCGGTCGATGGTCGGGCTTGGGAGCGGGCGCAGGGTCTTTCCAAGTAAATCCGCGGTAGTAAAAGCACTGCAGAAGCAGTACAATGTCGGCCAGGGTATAGTAGATGGCGAGGATAATCTGTGCGGTAAATCGAGGTGAGCACGTGCGCTTGTAAAGCAGGCCAAGGCCAGACGTACCATCGTGGGCAAGACGCCTTGCATGACGGCGCCGATAATGTTAAAGACATCGCCAAGCAGCCATACAATGATGAACTGGATAGATAGGGCATCGACATTGCCGCGCTGGAAGTTTTGAATAATCTGTGGAGAGAAGACGACGACTGTTGGAAAGGCTTGTCAGTATCGTAGGATGGGACGGATCGACGGGCTGCTTACCCCAGCAAGCAATGGATATGGATCTAGGCGCATGTCAGAATACAATTGAATCAGGCAACTTCATAGACGATTACTTACCCGCAAATGCCAGAGATGGCCTCGACATCGAGGTGAAAGGTCGCGGCGGGGGGTGCCATGACGTCGGATCGGCCGTGCAGAAACGGATCGTGAATAGTGACAGGCGGGCGACGTACGGGCGACAACGGCACAAGGCTTCCTCGTGCGCTACCAACAGACAGACGCAGTCATGTGAGCCAAGTCGAGCGTCGTGGAGAATTCGAGATCAATGCAGGACACTAGACGGACGAGTGAATTGAATCATGTCCGAGAAGAAGCAGAGCTCGAAGAGAAGGGGGGGTGGGCGAGAAGGAAACTGGTCCGGGCACAGCGAGATCAAATAGACTGAGCACGCAGGTAGGTGGATGGGGCGGGCGATCGAGAGTTTGAAATTTTCTGCGTCGATTCCGTTTTTGGCGGTGCCGTGCAGGGGGCGTCCTGCAGTGGTTGTGTCACTCCGAGGCTTTGTTTTACCCGGGTAACTATCAGCAGTTAGCGGGCACATGGTGGCGCTGAAGGACGCCGCCGACAGCTGCGTGCGACGGGCCTGTCACCGCGTGAACCGCGCCGATGGGTGCGAGACTCGAGGCTGTGGCTTGTCACTGGGTCACACTGGGCTGCCGGGTGGCGCGGGCGCTGAAACCCGCTGCTGGGAGCTGTGCAGTGCAGACTGCAGTGCGTTGCGGTGCCTTGGCACGCTGTCGACGACTGCTGAAGGCGGGGTGACCGCGGTCGAAATGGGTGCTTCGAGCTTGAGCCCATGAGCATCAATACCTTGCTTTGCTTGCCTACCTGAGTACATAGGTTGTAATTACTAGTAAACGTTCCAATAATAGTATCATAAACCAACGTCACTGTGCCTGGTTCCTTGGGCATGCTATTTTTGCCTCGGTCTTCTGTACCTGACCAAATGGGAACACGATTGCACAACTCGTCATGCACTCTGCTTATTAAGGTACTGGTACACATCACCACCTCCATCGGCCTCTGTTCACGCTCCCGCTTCCGGGCCCCCGCGATCGGCTCATCATCAGCCAGTCTTTTAGTTATCTTGGGTGCTCACCAATTACTCATCCCCGGCCCCTCCCAAAAAAAGTCCGCTCCCACGATGCGAGTACTTGCACTTCGTCTCGATAATCGAAATTTACAAAAACTGCCCTTAACTCTATTGCATCATCGTCTCCCACGAGCTACTCGGAGTTCCCCACGATAGCTGCCCCCACCAACACAAGTCACTCCTTTTTTGTGAAAGACCACCACCAACCTCCAAAGCTTTCCTCCCATCATGCCGTCACCGCCGGTCAAAGTGATGCTCCCCGTCAATCCCGCCCTCCAGGCCGACGACTCCATGCTGACGCGCAAGTTCGGCCAGGAGGTCATCAACTACTACTCGGGCACCCGCCTGAACCGCTACTCCTTCCTGCGCGCCGACGCCGCCTTTCTGCGCCGCGCCGCCCTCGCCCCCGCCGCGCGCTACGTCGCTCTCGACAACCTGTCGGCCGTCGCCGTCGACAAGTCCCAGCTCGCCACCTTTTCCTTTGACGACGTCCGGCCCCTGATTGGCGCCGAGCCGGCCATTGCCCTCGAGGAGAAGACGGCCGTGGCGCAGTTTGACTCGACGAGGGCCTCGCCGCTGGTCGTCTTCCTCGGCCTCGTGGACGGCGACATTGGCGGCACCGCGGCCGCGGACGACAAGGACACGGTCGAGATTGAGTCCACGACGCACGGCACGGTCAAGGCGCAGCCATACTTTGCCGTCGACGTCACGCCAAGAGACTCGTACAAGGAAGGGGCCGAGGCGTTCCAAAAGTCGTTCGAGGCACGAGGGCTGTCCATCGAGACGAACCCACGAGCCTTGACGCTCCTCCCCGAGCACGGTATGATACCCGGAAGCTTGCTCCCTCTTTATATTCTTTTCCAGCTAAACTTTTTCTTTATGTAGCCTCGATATACGCCCAAGCCCGATCGATGATTGACTGGAACACTCGCAACCGCTTCTGCGCCGGCTGCGGCAGCCGTAACCTGTCCATCCAGGCCGGCTACAAGCGCGTGTGCCCGCCCGCCGACCTCGCCGGCGGCAGCACCGCGACCCCGCGCGACGACTGCCCGACGCGCCACGGCGTCTCCAACGTCTGCTTCCCGCGCACCGACCCGACCATGATCGCCGCCGTGCTCTCCGCCGACGGCGAGCGCGTGCTGCTCGGCCGCCAGGCCGCCTGGCCCGCCGACTGGTACTCGACGCTCGCCGGCTTCCTCGAGCCCGGCGAGTCCATGGAGGAGACGGTCCGCCGCGAGGTCTGGGAGGAGAGCGGCGTCCGCGTCGGCCGCGTCGTCATCCACTCCACCCAGCCCTGGCCCTACCCCTCCAGCCTCATGATTGGCGCCATCGCCCAGGCCCTCCCCGGCGGCGAGGCCATCACCCTCCACGACCAGGAGCTCGAGAGCGCCCGCTGGTTCCCGCTGGACGAGGTCCGCGTCGCCCTCGCCAGAGGTGGGAGCGCGCTCGGCGGCCCCGCGCCGCCAGAGTACAGAGAGGGCGACTTGCGTGTGCCCCCGCCTCAGGCGATTGCCAACCAACTCATGACGGCCGTGGTCGAGGGCAAGTTTACAGGCGCGTCCAAGATTTAATAACGTTTTGTAGCAGTAGATGTACATGTGGCATCATTTATTCCACTTGATTGTATATAGAGGTGTCTGGGAGAGCGGAGCAGAGCGGTGTGATAAAGCTGACGACGATACGAATGCAATGATGTAGAAAGTGCAATAGCAGCGGTGGGTTGTACTGAAATAGAATAGAATAGATATCATCAAATTTATAAAATCCTAAACTGCCTCACGTGCGAATGCATCCAACGTAGCAGTGTTTGATCTATGCTCGAAGCTCAATAAATGATGCGCCCTCTACTTTCGGGGCCGTCTGCCACGTAGTCATTCCGCGTTCATAAAGCGCGAGCCAGACCGCATCTGCATTAATCACTTCCAGCGCCTCCTTGACGTCAGGCTTCCTGTCCAGGATATCCACTAGAAGCTCCAGTACGTCGTCAAATATGCCGTCGTCGATGCGCACATTCGCCACCAAGGCCGTCAGCAGAGATACAACGGCCGCCCATATTCTCGCTGGGGAGGCATGCTGTCCGAGCCCGGCTGTGGACGACTGTTCCTCTTGGCGGCTCAGCGTCGTTGTGCGCGCTTCGAGTCCCGACTCGACCCGCAGCGGCACCACAATGTTTGTTGAGGAGCGCGGGCCAGAGCTCCGCCGACCATCCTGGGGTGCAGGTCGGCCGGCTGCTGATGCCGCCGCCGCGCGCTTCGCTTTGCGACAAAAGTCCAGCAGGCCGTCCTGCCACTCCGTCTTGAAGCGCGAGGCGAGAAAGTCGCCTGCAGCCTCGCACAGACCCGCGAGCGTACTACAGGCCTCCACGACGATGTAGGGCTCAGGGTCCTGGAGCCTGCTGATGACGACGGGCCAGATGGCATTGATCAACGGGAGAAACGAGTCCTCGTCGGCAGCTAGCACAGACGTGGCTGACTTGAGGAGCTCCAGAAGAGATCGTCGCAGCTTTGGTGTGGGCGATGTAAGATAATACTGCGTCAGGTTGGCCACACGGCTCAGGAGCTGGTACGTGGACGAGCTCGGCGGTTTTTCCTCGCTTGGTGGCTCGCCGCCTGGGTCTTCCATACCATCCTCGTCGCCTTTTTCCTTCTCTGGCTCCGCCCACGGTGCTTGCGGATGCCCCTCCAGTTGTTGCAAGTCTCTAGCCTCTGCCTCGTCTCGCTTTCTTCGCTCATTGCGCTTGTCCAAGGTGGCCATCAGACTATTCAAGTCCTCTTGTTGGCCAAGCTGCTTCTTATGATGAATTTCTTTTCTCTCGTGGTCTTTCAGCAGACGCGTACTTTCGGTCTTGGCAGCTTGATTAACTATCTCCTTGAGGACGTCGAATAGGTTTTCGACAAACACGGGATACCCATGGTAGTTGTCCAGAGCGCCAAAAATAGACTCGACAACGTCGTCCAGGAACGGAATGAGACGTGGTCCTGCAAGACGAATCATCATTGTAAGCACTTGTGTGGACGCCGGCGATATATCCAGCGTGTTGAGGCGCAGTGCCACCGAGCTAACCATGTAGTCAACGTTGCCAACTATCAGGTCCGAGACAGAAACGTACTTGCTCGCGGATGCTACAAGATTCAGCGTGGCCACGGCATGCTGTTGGAGCCTGTGGTTGTCTGATCCCAAAAACGTGGCAATGGGAAACAAAACGTCAATGAGTTCGGGTCTAAACGACTCGCCAGATCTCTGGGCTGCGTAGGCGACTACTTCGAGAGCAAGGGCCTCCATGCGCCAGTCAGTTGCGGACGCATCGCTATGAGAGTCCAAAAGCTCAACTGAAAATGTATACAACTCGCTCAATGCGGACTCGGCATCGTACGATCCATTTGAGGCATCGGAGAAGTTGAGCAGGGCATCTTCGTCGGCAGAAGAGGCATGCGTAGCTTTTATCATCTCCAGCGACAGCCAGTATGCGGCGACCTGGCTGCTGTCTGTAGAGTCTCTCACGAAGCCCACCAAGTCGGCTAGCAAAGCGCCAGAGTGAGAAGTTGAACTGACAGCTCTCAGGAGGGTTACGAGTTCCTGTTTCAGGCCTCTTTGGCTCTCGTGCGAAAACAATACGGGTGGGTAGGATGTTTTCCCGGCAGATTTCACCATAGACTTTGTTTCCAGGAGTTGAATCGGCGCCGCGTTGTCCGAGTCGGACATCTTGCTAGCCTGGAGTAATGACGTGATGGTTTCGCACATTGTGTTTGAGAGTGCGCTCTCCATTGTGCTTGATTCAATGTTCAGACTTCTCAAAAGCTCGATGCCCTTGGCAAAGTTGTGAATTGCGATACGTTTGGCGTCGTCGTCTGCAGAGTGCATGTGTCGCGGTAAACTCGACATCCAGTTGTACACCGTTGTTTTGACCACATCTAGGAGCTCAGGATATATTCCAGCCATGTGCGATATATTGGTTTCGATGACGGAATCGTGGTCGTTTGAATCCAAGACAATGGCCGTCTCCACCAGCAGCGCCGAGCAGTTGGACAAAGTCTCGTGACATTCATCTAGCAGCGTAATGCAGAGACGATAAAGCGCTCGTTTGACGTTCTCGGATTCATGTGCGCGTAGTTTCATCATTATTGCGAGTACCTTTTTCACTTGTCCAACCGTAGCATTAAGCCACGCTAGTCCGAGCACGCTGTTCTTATCTTCCTCCTTCTCGGCTTCTTCCTTGTTCTTCTTGGCAAGAATCGATCGCATGCGCAAATCACCAAGTACTCTTGTCAATACGACCCTCACAGCATCCAGACAGCCTGCAATCACAGAAGCTTTATATCGCGCTGGGGTTTGGAGTACCCTCGCAAGATTGGACAATGTGCCAGGTAGGAAAGTGGCCAATGCACTGTGGTCCCTGATTGCTCGATATAACGCAACCAACGAATTGATAGCTTCTTCCTGGATTGTTGGAGTGACGCCGTCCACAACACCATCCAGCATCGCTGTGACACCTTGGCCTAGCTGCGGGATTGCTGCGGGTTCGGCCAAACCAGCGGCGGCATGCGCGGATCCCGCAGCAGCGTCCAGGAGAGCTGTCAAGGTGCGGAACGACTCCAATATTAGCTCCTCTGGCTTGTCTTGGATTTTTCCCGATCCAGGTAGGCCGTCGATAATAAAGATGAGAAAGGTGAATATTTGCTGGACAAGGGCAGGCGAAATTCTCGTCCGCCAGCCATGTGCAATGAGGATTCGCAGACAGGAGACACAGTTTTCCACGACGGTCGTCGGATACCTGGTCATTTGACGAAATATATGTGATAGTGGGAAGAAGACATACTCGGCCAGCTTGTCGTGTAAGTCGGCAGATGACGAGTGCAGGACATCAAGCAGTGCGGCAGTAAGGGTCTGCAGCTCGCGGGCTGAAGAGGGCCCATCCTCCTCCCGGATTGTAAGGCGACTGATTTCAACACAGTATGGTTTAAGCTATGATAATTAGAAAATAGCTCGCGCAGGTGCCTGTGTACTCACCCGTTGGAAGAAGGCGTTGAGCGTCTCTGGATCAGTCCCTGCCTCCATGGCTGTTTATTGAGGCTACCAAGCCGCGTATTGCCGCATTTCCGAAGCTACTAAAGCTATCAGAACTCTCGAATAATGGAAGCGGTACAATCTGCAGGTGCTTGTCGGTGTAGCAATGCAATTTCGCCGTGCTGGGAAGCGTGGTCGAGACACGGTGCTTGCAAAATTGCGGGTGAGTGAGGGAAGCTTCTCGACCCGCACTGTGCCTGCGCACGGAGGAGCCGCGCTACTTAACGTTACCTGGCAGAGCGCTGTTTTTTTGGCCTGCTCGGCCCATCCTTCGTGAATCGAGCAATAAGGCCATTTTCTGTAACTGTCACAATTTAAGCAGACATTTGATCTCGTCATCCCGGCCCGCAGCCTTATATCTCGGCGAACGGTGTCACAAATATCGAGTCCGGTAGGCACACGATTGGTATGGTCGTGGGTAAACGGGTATCGAAAGGGTGGTCATGTAAAAGGAAAGAACTTAACTTTCAGCCCGTCTATCGACCCGGCGGGTGGTCAAGTATTTGGCATTTACTTGTCGACTCATTTCTCGATGCCATAGACAGCTGAGTCTGATTCCTCCCTCAACATGGCGTACGCTAGAGATCACCTACCAGGGAAGCTGGTCGCAGAGATCGACGGCGGCAATCTCGAGGAGGTCGAGTCAATCTATGATTTAGAACAGGACGAGTCCAGGCAACCGGCCCTGCTTGAGGGCATCGCCGAGCGCGCCATAGAAAGGTCACAGTTGGGAATCATCAACTGGGTCTTTGGCAGCAAGGGCTTCCGCGTTGCCCCCGACTCGCTGAACAACGAAGTCTACCACCAGGCCTGCTTCGCGCACTCCCTCGACGTGTGGAAGGCGCTGGTCAGGAACGGCTTCGACCTCGACGCCCACCACAGTGAGTTTTTCGGCGACGCTTTGAGCCTGGAGGCGTACCACGGCAACGTCGACATTGTCCGCTTCATCCTGGAGAACGGACAGGACCCCAACAAGGCATGGGGCTGCGATGACCAGGAACCTGCCCTCCTGGCCTTGACGAGCGATAAGTCTTCGCTCGAGATCATCCGTTTGATGCTCCAGCACGGGTGGAAGCCGCGGCAGAGCAGCGTGCTCATCGCGGCCGCCGAATGCGGCAACTTGGACGCCGTGCGGTTGCTGGTGGAACACGGCGCCGACTTGGAGCACGTCGAACCGTGGTGGTTCACCCGCACCGGTATCGATGGCAACGAATGGGGAACAGCTTTGTATCGCGCCGCCTTGAAGGGCCAGGCGGAGCCCGTCGCGTACCTGCTGGACAGCGGCGCCAGCACCGCCTTCAAGGACAAGAAAGGGCGTTCTGTCCTGTGGGCGGCGAAGCAAGGAGGCAACGGAAAGGTCGTCGAGCTGCTCCGGGGGTCTGGGCTTGAAGCATGAAGACTGAGCGTATTGAGTGGATACGGATTCTTTGATGGTGCAAAATCTCTACGCCTGAGTTTACGCAACAAACACGGAGTATATTTGAACCTTGGAGACTTTTCGACTGTGGCATATGTGCTTCATTGTCTTCTTTACTGTCCCTTCACACTACCCTAGCCCCTGCATGGCAAGATTCATACCTCTTCCCGGGAAACAATGATCATTTGCCTACAACTGGCAACATCCCAAACCACAGCCGGCTCCACCACCATGCGACCAGTCTCGTTCACAGTCTTTGCACCGTCGAGAGTAAGCCATGTGAACCAGACCTCGGCCGTTCTGGAGGTCTCGTTCCAGCCGCTCATCTTGGCGAAGCCTCCGGCTCCTGCTGGGGTGTACGGGTTCAGACTCCGACACTCCTTCCATTGGCCACCAAGTCCTAGACCCCCACAGAAGGAATCGAGATCCCGACGGTTTACAAAAGGGGCACTGTCGTCGCGTCTCTCGCCATTGATGTAAAACTTCTGATTGCATCCAGGCTTGCCGCAGTCTTGTCTGAGTCTCCGAACATTCCACACGCCGTGTGCCTCTGCGCCGTAAACGAAAGTGGCGGCGGGCGCAAGCGCGAGAAGAGAGAGAAGGAAGAGCACCATCGTAAATTTTTTGAGAACGGTAAAATTATGTGTCTGGCAAGATCGAGTCAATGAAAGATTACTCTGCCTTGTGAAATTTGCCTCTGGGGCTGCCTGACTATATGGGCAGCCCGTCGGCTTTCGAGGGCTAGCTACGGACCAAGATGGTCAATATTTGATGCAATGTACTGTCACTACGCAGTATACATCACACTTGCTATATTGTGCAGTATATGTCACATATGCTATACCTGTCGAGAACCTGTCAGCATAAATAGCTGCATGTAGCATTGCGCCACCAGCGACGCTGAGGGGCCACCTCCGCCAACGCTGGTGATAGCTCTCGTGGCAACTTACACGAGAGCCAGCGCCCTAAAATGTCTCGCGACGCAGACGACGACAAAATGTTGAGGAGGACCTGGAGGAATCGCTAGAGAACGTCAACTAGAATAAGGGCCGCCAAGACTAGGAGCGAATACTCTTCAGCTTGCAACGGGACTCACTCTATGACTTTCCCTGCAGATGAGTTCTTTTTAATTGACAATTATATCAGCTAATTGGATAGACATAATTTTAAAAAGATAAACGCGCTACTAATAAATACTCTTGTTTCTGCCAGGATGAATCTAAGGTAAGCCCCTCAGAACCCCACACATAGTGGCACACTTTGCCCACTGCCGATAGCAAGACCTCCGACACTGCGCGGCGGCTTACCTTTCACTGCATCTGCCTCATCCCTGCAACAGCCCAATCTCATTCGACACAAGCAGTTTTAAGTTGCAGGCATTTTTAGTCTCTCAGTCGTTCAATTCAAGCCATGTCTACCTCGCTGCCATTTTCTGTCACGGTTCACCCGTACAAGTCCCGCGTTCACGGCGCGTCTGCCTACGAGCTGGGCCCGACCACGGCCAAGAACGCCATACTCTTCATTGGCGGTTTATTTGACGGTCCTCATACCGTATCATATACTCGAACTGTGGCCAAGTATGTCGAGGAAGCCAAGGACCTGGACTATTCTATTTTTGAAATTCGAATGCGAAGCTCCTTTATCGGATTTGGCACGTCTAGCTTGAGGAAGGATGTTGAGGACATTTCAGCGCTTGTGACATATCTCCGCTCCATTGGCCGCGAAAAGATTGTGCTGTTTGGCCACTCTACAGGATGCCAGGTGAGTGCATTGCTTTGGCATGGCACTGCCTTGTTCGGGTTCTAACTTGGCAGGACTGCATGGAATATGCCGACTACGAAAAGCACGGAAACAGCCCTGTAGACGGCTTCATCATCCAGGCACCGGTTTCGGACCGCGAGGCGCTCAAGAAGGATTTTCCCAACTTTGACGAGCTCCTTGCCGTCTCCGAGAAGATGATTGCAGACGGCCAGGAAAACGAATACGTGTCCGCGAAACTGATGCCACGAGGTTTCGATGTACCCATTACGGCCTACAGACTGCACTCGTTGATTGCAAAAGGGTGAGCGCGCATCTGGTAGTCTTGTTGGATGAGAACTGACATGTAATACAGCGGCGATGATGACTTTTTCTCGTCAGACTTTGACGAGGCAACGCGCAAGAAGCTCTGGGGCCGATTCGCCAAACCGGTGCTGGTGCTTCATTCAGAGGAGGACGAGTATGTCCCGGTTCACGTGAATCAGGACGCCCTGCGAAAACTGTACCGTGAGGCGAGCTCTCTGGTCAGTCCGCTGTCCGGGTCGATTCCGGATGCTAGCCATACTGTTCAGAACGCGAATGGGCGTGAATGGCTCGCCAAGACTGTGGTCAAGTTTCTGCAGTCGCTGCAGTGAGAGTGGTTGGTGGGTGTTGAGCAAAGTGTAGATAGGGTGCATAAAAATCAGTACAGAGATACATCTAGAATATTTTGCACAGCACTTCATTCGTTGTCATGCTACCTTGTGCAGTCATGGTATGGAGTACAAGTGTGGAAACAGTGTAATTGAAACAGAGGATACTGAGTCTGCAATCGGCTACCAAGTTTTCCGCTCAGTTTGGTTGCAAGCTCCAATAACGACTTGTCTTCCAGTGTATATTACTGCTTTCCGCATTTTGCCAGGACTTGTTCGTGTTCATGCGAATCCTAGATGTGAGGTGCAGGGTATGCACAGCCAGCAAGGCGCGTGTAGCGTGGAGTTCGGCCAGAAAAAATATCGTGGCGTGTGGCACCGCGCCGGCTTTAACGCCTTGCCCCCGAAAATAGGGCCTGTAATAATGGCTCGAGAGTATTACAGTGAGATGGGGATGCACCGGCCACCAATTGGAAATGAGCGCCACAGTGAGCAGCTACAGTGGACTTAACAGCGGCGTCGGCGGTCTGGTAGGCGCTAGCAGTGGCAGGCTGCCACCGGTTAGTGGGTGCGATGCAGACACTAATTAGCACAAGAGGCTGAATGTGGACCCGTTCGCAGCCATTCCTCCAATCAACTGCTGCCCTGCCCAGCCGCTGACAAAGCTCTCTACTCAGTTCTGCAGACGGCGACGAGCCAAGCTGTGATCCACCCCGGACGGATGGCCGTGCCGTCATTACATATCTTCTAGTCTGCCTCTTTTTTTCCTCTCTTTCGATTGGTCTTGTTCACCACCAACAGCTCTCGCCCTCTTCTCTCTCGGTAAACTTGGCCTTGGTTGGCCTCTTTACTGTAGGCGCTCTGGAGAAACGACTCGAGACTTGTCGCTCCGCTTGCCTTCGGACCCTCGCCCGGGAGCCCAGCTGCTGAACGGGACCTGCACCCGTTCCTGACTGCATCTCGCACGCTCTTCTGCTGCCCGCCACACCTCCATTGAGCAATGACCTGAGCGCCCCGACGACCCGAAACCCGACCATCGACCTGCCGCGATGGACTATCCCAACACCCAGCAGCGTCTGCTGCATACTGGTTCCTTCACCGGCCTCCGGCCAATGGAGAACCTGCACAGCTACTTCAAGCCCAAGTCGCATCCGTTCTGCGCCGATCCAGAGGGCTGGGGTCCTCTCAGCCCCATTCGCTATGACTTTACTCCTTGCTTCATCGATGTCTGGATTGGTTCCGTTGCTGTCTTTGGCCTCCTCTTTGGCCCTCTTGCCATCTGGTATCTCCGTGGCAAGAATGATAACAAGACGCCCAAGGATGTTGGCTACTGGCTCAAGCAGGTTCGTCGCCAAGCTTCGTCAGCGTCACCAACGAGGTAGTCATTGCTAACTCTTCTGTAGACCCTTTTCGGAGTCCTTACCGCATCTGTTCTCGTCCAGCTTCTCTTCCAGGTCATGGAGACCAAGCATGCCGACTTCCGCATCGCCATCACCTTGCTGCTACTCGCTTCCTTTGCCGTCATCTTCTACATCCAGCATGTTGAGCACACTAGAATCAGACACGCCAACGGCGTCGTTCTCTTCTACTGGCTCCTGCTCATGATTGCGCAGAGCGTCAAGCTCCGTTCGCTCATCTCCCAGCAGCTCTACGCCCACGACAAGCCGTACTTCATCTCCTACTGTGTCGGCTTTGGCCTCTCCGCCGCCGAGTTTGGTGTCGAGTGGCTATGGCCTCGCTTCGGCACCCCCAGTGACTACCAGGCAATTGCCGACGAGGACGAGTGCCCTGTCGAATACGCGACCATTTTCTCCAAGCTCACCTTTTCGTGGATGACCCCCATGATGCGATTCGGCTACAAAAACTTCCTTACTGAAGACGATCTCTGGGCTCTGGCCAAGGCTGACAAGACCAGCACTACTGGCAAGGGCTTCAGCGATGCCTGGGAGCATGAGATGAAGAACAGACCCAAGTCGCCCTCCCTGTGGCTTGCCCTCTTCCGCGCCTATGGTGGCCCATATGCCGTCGCAGCCATCTTCAAGATTGGAAATGACATGACGCAGTACATTCAGCCCCAGCTGCTTCGTCTGCTCCTCAGATGGGTCCAGTCATACGAGACCGATTCTCCCCAGCCCGTCATCAAGGGCGCTGCTCTCGCATTGGCCATGTTTGCCTGCGCCATCTTCCAGACCACCATGGTGCACCAGTACTTCCAGCTCGCTTTCGAGACTGGTATGCGCATCAAGGGTGGCCTCGGCTCCAGCATCTATCGAAAGGCGCTCCGACTCTCCAATGAGGGTCGCGCTACCAAGTCTACTGGTGACATTGTCAACTACATGGCTGTCGACGCTCAGCGTCTGCAAGACCTGACCCAGTTTGCCCAGCAGGCCTGGTCTGCACCCTTCCAAATCGTCATCTGCATGGTCTCCCTCTACAGCCTTGTCGGCTGGTCAATGCTCGCAGGTATAGCTGTCATGATCATCATGATGCCTATCCAGGGTTTCGTCGCCAGACTCATGAAGAAGCTCCAAAAGGAACAGATGAAGAACAAGGATGCCAGAAGCCGTCTCATCAACGAAATCATCACCAACATGAAGAGCATCAAGCTCTACTCTTGGGGTTCTGCCTTTATGAACAAGCTCAATTTTGTCCGAAACGAGCAGGAGCTGAAGAACCTCCGCAAGATTGGTGCCACCCAGGCCGTCGCCAACTTTACCTGGAACACTGCTCCTTTCTTCGTCTCTTGCTCCACCTTTACCATCTTCGTCCTCACGCAAAACAAGCCTCTGACGACCGACATTGTCTTCCCCGCCCTTGCTCTGTTCAACCTTCTCTCATTCCCATTGGCCGTTCTGCCCATGGTCATCACCTCCATTGTCGAGGCCTCCGTTGCCGTCGGCCGTCTCACCGACTTCTTCAATGCCGAGGAGATTCAGTCCGACGCCATCACGGTTGGCCCTGCTCCCACTAAGCTTGGTGAAGAGTCTGTCATCATCCGCGATGGTACCTTTTCCTGGAACCGCCACGAAGATAAGAAGGCCCTCGAAAACATCAACTACACTGCTTACAAGGGCGAACTCTCCTGCGTTGTTGGCCGCGTCGGCGCCGGCAAATCCTCTTTCCTCCAGAGTGTTCTTGGTGATCTCTGGAAGGTCGCAGGCCATGCAGAGGTTCGCGGTATGGTTGCCTATGCGTCCCAGCAAACTTGGGTGCTCAACGCCACCGTCAAAGAAAACATTGTCTTCGGTTACCGCTACGACTCTGAGTTTTACGAAAAGACCGTCAAGGCCTGTGCTCTTCTGGACGACTTTGCCCAGCTTCCCGATGGCGACGAGACTGTTGTCGGTGAACGCGGCATCTCCCTGAGTGGAGGACAGAAGGCTCGTGTTTCCCTGGCTCGAGCCGTCTACGCTCGTGCTGACATTTACCTTCTGGACGATGTTCTGTCTGCTGTTGACTCTCATGTCGGGCGACACATCATTGACAATGTTCTTGGTCCCCGTGGCCTGCTCGCCTCGAAAACCCGTATCCTCGCTACCAACTCCATCCCTGTTTTGCGTCAGGCAAGCTACATCACCCTCCTCCGCGACGGTGAGATTGCTGAGCGGGGCTCCTACAACGAGTTGGTGGCCAAGAAGGGTCTCGTTGCTGATCTTCTGCGCACTGCGTCGCAGGAATCTGGCCATGCTTCTGGATCCTCCACGCCGCCTTCGAGCGAATCTACCATTGTTGGCGCTGAGAGCAGCCAAGACAAGGAGGAGCTGGAGGAGGCTCAGGAGAACGTTCCTGAAATGGCACCCATCAAGCCTGCCAAGATGGGGCTCTCTGTCACTGACAAGGGTCGCTCGAGCAGCATGGCTACCTTGCGCCGCGCCAGCGCGGCTTCCTTCCGTGGCCCTCGCGGCAAGCTCACTGATGAGGAGATGAACCCGAGTCGTCGCACTCAGCAGAAGAAGGAATTTGTCGAGCAGGGCAAAGTCAAGTGGTCAGTTTACGGAGAATACGCCAAGGAGAACAATGCAATTGCAGTCTTTGTTTACATCACTGCCCTGCTTGCCGCCCAGACGGCCAACATTGGTGCTGCTTTCTGGCTGCAGCATTGGGCTGACCAAAACCGTGACAAGGGCACCAACGAAAACGTCGGCGCGTACATTGGCATCTACTTTGCGATTGGTATCTCGTCTTCTGCTCTTACTGTCATTCAGACCCTCGTTCTCTGGATTTTCTGCTCCATTGAAGCCTCACGCAAGCTGCACGAGCGCATGGCCAATGCCATCTTCCGCTCCCCCATGTCCTTTTTCGACACGACTCCCACTGGACGAATCCTCAATCGATTCTCCAGCGACATTTACAAGGTCGACGAGATTCTCGCTCGTGTTTTCAACATGCTGTTTAACAATGTTGCGCGATCTGGTTTCACCATCTTGGTCATTTCGTACACGACACCTCCATTTACTGCATTCATCGTTCCACTGGGTCTGGCATACTACTTTATTCAACGCTACTATCTTCGCACATCGCGTGAGCTGAAGCGTCTCGACAGTGTCAGTCGCAGCCCCGTCTATGCCCATTTTCAGGAGTCTCTTGGCGGCCTCACCACCATCCGTGCTTACCGCCAAGAAGAGCGCTTCCGTCTCGAGAACGAGTGGCGTCTCGATGCCAACCTCAGGGCTTACTTTCCATCCATCAGCGCCAATCGATGGCTTGCTGTGCGCCTCGAAGTCATGGGCGCCATTGTCATCTTGGCCGCTGCCGGCCTAGCCATCATTGCCGTCGCAAGCGGCTCTGGACTCGGTGACGGCCCCATTGGTCTCTCGCTGTCCCAGGCCCTGCAAATCACAACTTCTCTCAACTGGATCGTGCGACAGACTGTCGAGGTCGAAACCAACATTGTTTCGGTCGAGCGTGTTCTCGAATACGCCGCTCTGCCCAGCGAGGCTCCCGAGGTCATTGCCAACCACCGCCCACCTGTGGCGTGGCCGGCCAAGGGTGAGGTTGAGTTTAAGAACTACAGCACCCGCTACCGCGAGGGACTTGATCTCGTGCTCAAGAATATCAACCTGGACATCAAGTCGCATGAGAAGATTGGTGTTGTAGGTCGCACAGGAGCGGGCAAGTCGTCACTTACGCTGGCGCTGTTCCGTCTGATTGAGCCTGCGACTGGCAACATTGGCATCGATAACCTGAACACGTCGTCCATCGGTCTGCTGGATCTGCGCCGTAGACTTGCCATTATCCCGCAGGATGCTGCTCTCTTCGAGGGCACCGTACGTGATAATCTGGACCCGGGACATGTTCACGATGACACAGAGTTGTGGAGCGTTCTTGGTACGTCTGGCGAATTACCTTGCTTTTTGCCCTGCCCAGCTAACAGCGATTTGTAGATCATGCTCGCCTCAAGGATCACATCAAGACCATGGACGGTGGCCTCGAAGCCAGAATTACTGAAGGAGGTAAGAAGCTACATTTGCAACCTACTTGTATGTTTGTGTGATTATTGCCGCCAATGTAATGACAAGGGACGAACCAATGCCCGCTGGGAAAAGCATGGAAATAATCACACAACCACGCAAAGACATGCCATACCTGTCGGCAAACGCTAACCGTTGACTTCAAACAGGATCAAACCTCTCTCAGGGACAACGCCAGCTGGTGTCGCTGGCGCGTGCCATGCTGACGCCGTCCAACATCCTGGTGCTCGACGAGGCGACGGCCGCCGTGGACGTGGAGACGGACGCGATGCTGCAGACGACGCTGCGGTCGCCACTCTTTGCCAACCGCACCATTATCACCGTCGCGCACCGCCTCAACACGATTGTGGACAGCGACCGCGTCATCGTCCTCGACAAGGGCGAGGTGGTTGAGTTTGACACGCCCGCGGCCCTGTACAAGAAGCAAGGCCAATTTTACAACCTGATGAAGCAGGCGGGTCTCGAGGTGGAGTGAGGTCAACGGCGCTTCCGAAGGAGCAACGCTTTTTCTTCGTGAACAAGAAAGGAGTGCGTGTATTGTTTTTTTACGCGGGGCAGGAGTGGAGTTGGCTTGCCACTGATTCACTCAACGCAAGGGTAGTATATTTTTTGTTCCTTTTTGAAAAGTTTTCTTTTCCTTTTTCGCTCTGGTGGTTGTCTATTGGACATGACGATATGTAACTTTGTGATATAGAATGCCAAAATAAAATAACATTCAAATGCACTTGCGCCACCATGGACAAATGACGTGCTCAAGGGGCTGCACGATTCCCGAGTCAGGTTCTGGCCCGAGACCTAGAAACGGCCAAGAGTTTTTTTGACCATGACGCACCAGAGGAAAAGCCAACATGGAGTAAATAGAATGTAACGGTTGCAGAAGCGCCGTGGGGGGGGGGGGGGGGG
>JAPFRW010000409.1:0-15365 GCA_030778065.1 Akanthomyces uredinophilus
ACTCCTATAGCTAAATAGTATAAATCTCTATTAATTAATCAAAGTAATAGTTTTACTATTAAGAGTTATACTCTTAATAAATGCTTTCAATACTACTTAATATACTACCTTATAGCTAGTTAGCTTAACTTACTTCCTAAGGAATAGACCTACTATAACTTAGTTTTAAGCTATTATTATATATATTAGTACTTCTTATATAAACTAAGGTACTTATTAAGTATTACTTAAGTTTATAATTTTTTACTTTGATCCTTCCTATTTTTCTATAGTAGAACTACTAGAAGAACCCTTTTCTGTAAAGTAGTGGGAATATGGTTTTAGGGCGAATTATTAAGCGTAAAGAGGCAGGAAGCCACTAGCGCTAGTGGAAGTGGTAGGTGGTAGTAGTAGGTAATAGTGGTAGTTAAGGAAGTACAGATAAATACAGTATATATTCTCTTAGGTACCTAAGTTTATATGTACTGTACACTAAAGATGATATACATTTTGAAACCCACTAGTACTATCACGTGAGGCTTATGCCTTCAGCAAAAAAGGGTCGTGCCAATAGAAATGATCATTAATATATACACATAAAGTGAAAATATAGTCTAAACTAGTTTAAGAGAATTAATTATGATAATAAATAGAACAGACTAACTTGCACAAGAGTGTATAAAATGAGTGCGCAGTTTAGTACCTCGACTTTGCGTATCTTCTTTATAATATAATTATGTAACTTTGAAAGAATTTGTCGAGTTACACTAATTACATACTAGCATATGCGCGGAATTATTGTGCCCCATTTTTAAGCCCAATAGCCATCACCTTGGTTGCGGCAAGTACCAATCACACAGTAATAACCACCACCAGCATTGTTCTTATTCGGCGATCGGATGGTTTCGTCCTTATCATAGGTGCCAGATGGGCAAATAGCTGTCTGTTCGATAACCGAGTCTGTGCAATGTTGTCAGTAGGTGGATTGTAATAAGTCTGCAGATATGTCTTACATTCAGTATGCGCAATGTTGTACCATATGCACACCTCTTCGTTCGTATTACCATTGCAAGTATAGGAGTTTCCGGTGGTCCAAGACTCAGTAACAGAAAACCCACCACTTATCCAGGGAAAGCTGGCACCACCTGCGCCTGTAGCACTCCATCCAATAGTGAGAGATTTGGAGTTTGTCTCACCAACACTGCAACCAGGAGCAGTTCCACAATTAATGGGCTCCGACAGCTGAGTGTAGTAATGTGCTGGGCGCGGAGATCCTGAGGCGGTTAGCTCGGGATGATAGTAGTGAACAAAGTTTCATGTTGTACTTACCATCGCCTTTGAGCTTCGTTGTTACCTGGCCACCTTGGCAAGCCCCAATGCCTTGACGCCTTTCGAGAGAAGCCTTTCTCACTGTTGCTTGATGAGCAGTGTGACTGTCATCTCGAACCACGCGACGGTCAAGTACGCGAAAGGTCCTCTTTGTCCCCTCAAGCTCGAAGCAATTGGCGTTAGTCGTGTTGACTGCATTCTTTGGATCCCACTCCACATCTTCACAGTCAACAACTGCGAAATCGTTTGCATAAATCTTGGTGCAAGTAGGACCACCAGAAAACTCTGGTAGGCTGTGTGCTGTGTAATTTTTGGTGCCCACGGTGAATGCACCAAAGCCTTTCGAGCTCACATTGGAAAAGTCAATTGGGCTGTCTCCTTGGAGAATATCGCCGCATGTCTGAGCAAGAAGCTTGTTTGTTGAAGGGTCTAGGATGCTGATAGAAGACCGGCTTGAGCCTACTTCATGTCTCCAGATCATGTCAACATTGGCTCCGATAGCGACTGATAGTACAGACTGAATCAGCAGAAGGTGGGTGTTGATGTACTTCATTGTACTAAATTCGAATGGATGGTAATAGAGTTAAGATGATCGTGCAAAATTTGAGAGAGATGTGATGAGCTACTCGTCTACAATGTGGCACGTTTGAGCGACGATTGTACCTCTTTATATAGAATTTCGAAGTTAGTCGTTACCGGGTGGCAGCTCATAAGCGATCGCTTGGTGATGTCATTAGTCCCTTGTATCAAGTTTCAGACATCCTAATGAATTAGAGTGACGTGAGAGGCGCTTCGGAGTACTCGGATATCAGCTAACCAGAAAAGCCCAGCCCACGTAATTTAGACAGTGATACCAAGCCCGCGCTAGAGAGTCAACTTTTATCAAGTACTTTAGTGCTTACACCTTAAACACAGGAGGAGGCGTGTTACCTATGTTGCCATTTTTGTGGTGTACCTACATTTGGTGTAGGGCTGTTCGGTGGATGAGGGACTGTGTCAAGCGGTTGTGAGGTGGTAGGACGCCTAAACATCGACGAGAGCTTGATTAACGCTCAATACAGCGTTGAGTGTTAGAAGAAGCACTATTAGTCAAATGGTAGTAGTACATTCGGTAAAAGAGGTAATGAGATGTTGGTATCATGAAATATATATGAGAATTTAACAAAGCGATCAATGGCTTTTCTGTAAGGCATTAATTCCGTATATATACGGTTGGTCCATTTTCCGTTGGCACCGCCATGCATATGCCGGAGGTGTTGGCGGAAATGGCCTGCGCGATTTAACTTCTTGAATATTGCGTATTTGCGGAAGTTGTGCATCTCCCCCAGATGTCGATAGCGGGTATCTAAGTCAGAGCCAGTGACATAACAAGGTATGGCATTGCTGCTGCTGCTAGAATCAGAGCCTGAGCGTACAAACTCCTTCCCGCAGTAGCCGCACATGTCTATCTCTCCCGGCCGCATGGTCGACTCCTGACATGCATTGTTGTTTCCTGCAGCACTGAGTATGACCAAAACTTTCTGCGGACGTGTACCGAGATTTGATGGCGCTTCGCATCTTGCATAAGCTTGAAGCGGTTGCTGCAGTATATGCACTTGTATGGCAGTTCCGGGGTGCGGGCAGTCTTACGGCGATAGTCATGTAGTTGCATGCTATCAGCGCCATGAGAGTCATGGTGTCTTTGTCTGGTCGTTACTTCGCTGTTTGCGACATGAAACGCCTCCAGCACCATCATAGCGGGGCAAGCAGCCGTATCAGGATAAATTATGGCGGCATTAGTGTAACCTAGCCTGCAGCCCCATAATCTCCACTATCATCTTGCAAGGTTAATGGCTACGGCCGGTTTTACACAATCAAAATGCAAAGTAGGGCTACTGTTTAACTCTTTCTCCAAATGTGGCGCAGCCTGGAAACATAATCTTCCTATTTGGGATAAATTACCGCGAAGCTTGTGGTAGCAAGCGCCATTTATTCTACGCCACAACTGTTGATGAGAAGCTACCGCTTTCACAAGCTCGCACCGGGCTGTATATACAACGCGCAATATTGGCAATGTCGATTAAAATTAGAAAAACCTGTTTCTCGGTTCTACAGCTTCTTTTATGGATTAATTACTGCGGCACTAGCTACAGCCACCTTTATAAATGATAATGTCCAATTTACCCCAAGAACGTCTAGCTGTGCTTGTGATCCGCCATGCTGACCCTACCTTTTCAACATAAATAGACTTGCCAGCCAAAGACAGACGAAATAACTAAACTTGAAACACTATATTCATAGTTCGTCTGACTACATTCTACAATAATGCGTGGCTATCTTCTGATGTTTCTGCCTCTTGCAGGTGCAACACAAGTCGCCAACTTGGATGTCACGGAAAGTGTGGCTACGAATTACGATTGCAATCCCACTTGCTACTCCAATCTCATAGTTGGTCTCCTCGCTGACCAGCAGTTTTACGGTGCCTTGTACGACGACGCATTTTATGATACGGCTGCAAACTTCACGGGCTCCAATCCCGGCGATATCCTCAAGTTTGAGCCAGTCAATGCCACGAATCTACAAGACATACCCGATGGAGCAAGTATCTATCGATTCCAATACGTCACAGAGAAGCTAGACGGGACACCGGTACCCGCCACTGCCTTTATTGCTTTCCCTTTCAGCAACACCGAAAACGGCCATACGTACAAGACTATAGCGTTTGCTCATGGTACGTCTGGTGTATTTCGAGGCTGCGCGCCTTCCGCAATGCCTAATCTATACGACTATGGAACTTGGTCGAGGATCCTCACACGAGGCTACGCTGTTATTGCCACCGATTATGCAGGGCTAGGCAACAACTATACTGGACACCAGTATTCAGCCTCACCAGCCCAGGCAAACGACGTCTTCTACTCTGTTGTTGCTGCCCGCAAAGTATTTGGCCAGCATCTGACCAAGGAATGGATGAGTGTCGGCCACTCCGAGGGCGGTGGCGCCGTCTGGGCTCTGGCGGAGAGCCATCATGTGCAGAGTAGCCCTTGTTCTCTCTCTGCCGCTGGACAGTATCTTGGCACTGTTGCTCATGCTCCGGATGTTCGAGTCAAGGAAATGGCGCTACTGGCAGCGCAACTTTCGCTAAGCTCGTCGGACTTGGACGTTTCCTCGTCACGCGGCACTCTAGCCGAGCTTGGGTATCTGGTGTTTGGTCTCAGCAGCATACACCCCGAAATGAGCCTCTCTTGGCTTCAACCCGAGTACCGAAGGCGACTAGACCTGATGAATCTGACGCAAGCATGCTTTGAGTCCGCCGAAGCACTTGTAGCTGACTTGACCATTGACCAAGTGGCGAATTTATCAGATCCAACTCTTTTTACAGCCTTTGACGTGATGCAGAATCTTACTGCTAGGGGCAATGCAAAAAGTCATGAGCCAATACTTGTTATACAAGGCTTAAATGACGTATCTGTGCTTCCGCAGATGGTGGTAGAGTCTTACAACGCGAGTTGTGAGGCTGGCAATGTCGTTCATCTTCAGGTTTACTCGGGCCTAGGCCACGGTCAAATTCTCGCGGCCTCAGCGCCGTATTTCCTACAGTGGATCGATGATCAGTTCGAGGGGAGAGGCGGTACTGAAAACTGTACAAAGACCACGGTGGAACCATTTGATGCCGTTGACATCTTTTTGTCTGATAACGCAAACTAGTTCTAAGCTTGGGGTGGAGGATATTGAACTATATTGGCCTCCTTTTTTATTGTACAAAAGGAATAGGTGGAGCCAGGTCACCCGCACAGCTTGCTACTAATTAATTTAATTGTAAACTTTCGAACTTAAATCGATGCTCTAAAACTTTGACAAATAATTTAGTCTAGCTAAAGAAATTTAAACTCAATCTTATATTCTTGAATTGTATAAATCGTACTGTATATATTTACTATGTGAAACTACTTCTTTTCTATCTGGCTTGCAGAAGATACGCATTAAATGATGAAGTAAAAGCATTCTTGTTTTGAAACCGCGCTGCTGCCGCGTTTGTTTGCGTGCCTGGCGCGTTAATCATCCACTGCGTGCCCACAGTGACGATGTTAAACAAAAAGAAGCGCAAGTTGTTTGACAAATAGACAATATTATCCTGGCAGTTGCGCGCCGTCAGGCAGCCCTGGCTGTACCTCTGGAACCAGCTGTATAGGCCGGCACCATAGACAAGCACATCATGGCTGTTCTCGACGCGCAGGCCCCACGACATGGCGCATGTCAAGGAGCCGCTGGGGCAGCTAGAGAATTCCGGATCACCCGAGAACTTGCCGACGGTGGAGCCGAAAGGCGCTGGAGCTGCAGGCGTGGACTGGTAGTATGGCCCTTCGGTCTGGATCATGCCCATGAAGACGCTGCTGGCGTTGTGGATCAGGTATTGATAGAAGACGTTATGCTCCATGGCTGTACCATACATCCATACAGGGTCCGTGCTCTCAATCAATGCGCCTATGTGGCAATGTTAGTGAAATGTGATATACTTGCTACGATCAAAGTAGCAAATTACCTCTGCCAGCATAAATATCAATCTGCGTTTGCGCCTGCACGTCGAGATCGTGATCGGCCACCCAGCCCCAAACATTCTCAAAGTAGCCTGACGATCCTGGTGTGAGGTGAAGCAGCATACTTGAAGCGATGCAGTTCGGGTTAATATTATTGCTGAGTTTGGGGCAGTTGCTGGACTGTAAGTTCGTTCCAAGAGCACCGCCAACACGAAAGTGGCAATCTAAAATCTCATTAGCTCGATTCTCTCATCTTACTATGGTGGCTTATACTTACCCCACATAGCAACTGAGCCCGCGGAGCTAGCCTTCAGGTTCCATTCTATAAGAATAGCTCCAGACGTGTTATTCCTAACCGTGAAGAGCAAATCTTGCATCTCCACTGAACCGACCTCGCCTGGATTACCCACCTTGAGAAGCACGCGCGGGTTATCCATGTCTTCAAAGTTGTGACCGCTCGCCATGATTTGACTCCATGCCTCGCCAACCATCTTCACCCCAGCCGCGACTCGCACAGTGTCTGTAACAATATACACGCCAGCAGGGATGAATACGTAGCCGGGTTGGGCAAAGATGGAGCGAAGACATGCCGTATCATCAGATTGGCCGTCGCCCTGGCAGCCGTGATCGAGAGCATTGATGAAGCTTGATGCTAGCACGTTCTCGTACTGGGGCTTGGAACGCTCGAAGAAACCGCCCTGCGGTCCACCGAGTAGACCATCGGGAGGATCTCTAGTCGGGCTGAGAGATGCACCCGAGACAGCCTGGCCAGAAGGGCTGGTGGTGGTGAAGATATCTCCAAGAGCCCAAGATGTCATCTTTTGACCACCATTGAGAATGGTATTATTGTTTGTGTCTTTGATGGCGATGCCAGTTCGAGAAAAATCAACATTGTCGAGCGTAAGCTGAGTGAAGCCTGTGCTTCCAGCATTGCTGATGGGGTATGTCAAGATACCCGTGTTGGCGCTGATCTTGGAGTCAAGAATGACGGTAGAAAAGGTGGTTTCGGCGGTTTGAAGGTTGCTTTGATCTGGAATTATGTTAAGACCGACTTTAGCGTTGTTGATGGTCAGGGATTTCCAGGTCCAACCCCAGTCCCAAATTTGCTAAAATAAAAAGGTTAGTTTTATCTGCCTAAAGAGGAAACTAAATTCTTTACCGTGATAGCCGTCTGGACGCTATTGAAAACAAGGTTTCTGGTAGTGAATTGCTAATTATAAATTTCAGCATATATGGTTGAGCTTTCCTTAGTACCTCAGCTTACCTGATTGCCACATTGTATGCCAATAAGACCGTTATTAAAGATGATGTCAGAGAAGAAGCCACCACTTCCATCTTCCATAACTATATTTTTGTCAGGACATTTATCTGAGCCTTGATGAATCTCTTTGCTTACAAATACCGACAGAGTTTGTTCCCTGCACACTAGACATAACAAACTGCAGGTTTTGCTAGGAGCCAGTCAGCGATAGGTTCCCTCCGCAATAAAGCAACCACTACTTACTAAGCTCGTCGCTTGAGCCACTTGCCAGTGTAACCCGGCAACCTGAGAGAAGGGCACATTTCGCGTGTCGATAATGAAATTGCGAACCTGCCGATAAAAGTTATTCTGTTGAACGTACCATTTATCACCACCACCACCGGGGTAGTAGTAATCAGAGCTCAAAACGCCCAAGCCAACAAACGATGACGATGCCGTCAGCGTGGGAGGGTTGATGGCATCTCCCACTACCTGGGTGTAGTAGTACATCTGGATGGATGTGCTGATGATGTAGTTGCCGGGCGGGAAGTAGACAATGGCACCGGCGACGGTGGACGACCCGCAGTTGCTGCCGCAGCGGTTGCCGCTGGCGATACAGTTCTGGATGGCCGCGGTATCGTCGGTTGAGCCGTCGCCGCGCGCACCGCAGTCTGTTTTCACATTGCGGAAGACCTTGTAGCCAACAGTTGGGTTGAACGGGCTCTTGCCGTGGCGCACGTTGGCGAGCCAGTAGGACGAGGCTTGCGCGGCGCGCCTTGCCTTCGCCGCGCCGAGGGTTGAGAACTCAGCAAGGAGGGCGGCAGCATCCTTGATGGTCTGATTCTGAGTGACGTAATCGTCAACAGAAGGTAGAGGTACATGAGCGTCTCGGGGCCCGAGAAAATGGTCCTCCTCCTCAGTCTGGAGTAGGGCTCTAGCGCTAGAGAAACTCCGATGCACCTTTCGTTGCGTCTCCGACTTGGCAACGCGAGGGTGGCTCATGATGCGCATGTTGGCTTGGCGAGACTCGGCCTGGGCGAGGTTGATGAGACGCTGCGCATCCTGAATTTCTTCTGCGTTGACAGTCTTGCCAACCAGTGTGTAAGTGACCTTGGTTGGGGCGGCGAAGGCGGCGCCGGGCATGGCCGCCTGCAGCTGTAAAGGGCCATCAGGAATAGCCTCAGCCGAGAATGAGGCTAGGTACAGCCCGTAAACGATCAGTACATAAAGTTTCCATGCGCCGCGGAGGTTGTTGTAAGAAGCCATGCTGGGTGGTGTGAGGTGCTGATGTAAGTCCTATGTGGTACGGTTGGTCACTGGAGTTTGCTTTTGCAATAGTTTAGAGCGGCGTGTCGAGCGTATATATACATCTATCTACCTTTCATCTTCTCTCCTAACAGCGCATATCAAAACTTTCTCCGCCCCAGTAGCTTATCCTTATGTAGCAGCATTTACCACAATTCATCAAGTCATGTGTACCTTCGGCCCGAATCAATCTAACACAACCACGAGCACCCGCTGATCCACAGATGCAATAGGGACGATCTTAAGTTCTACCATTCAACTGATGCGGGGTCCGCGGAGTGTCGCCTTTACTGCGCAACGTAGCTTTGTATTCCAAACCGGCTTGGCTAGTAAATAACAAACCTCTAGTTGGTCGAGGGGCTCGTGGCTGAGGTACTGGTGGCCGTAATCAGCTTAGAAAGGCCGCACAGCCTAGAAGGGCCGAAGTAGAGACGCGATCGACATTCTCGACAATGACAGGTTTCCTACACCGTTCTACTGGACTTTCTGGTAAGAGAGCCCCATGAGTCGCAGCGCACAGGTGCTCCCATGGGAGTACAACGCGCTATTTCTTGTACGAAACCAGGTTTGCAACAAAAATAGCAATGCGTTTTCTCTACTATTGTACCATGGTTCGAAAGTATAAAGCCTAGTCACCTAGGAAGAATGAGCAATAAGTACGTACAGCGTGTACCACGGGCGAGTGGCCCACCCATCCAAACCTTTAACTATAGAATTATACACAGAACAATCAAGTAATACATAAAGAGAAAAGTCTAAACAGAATTTTCCGAAGAAATGCTTTCTATATCATTTTCACGATTTCGTAAATCTACTCACACACGGTATATGACACCAGATATGAACCAGCAATAGGTACAGGTTCTATTCCTCATGCTTACCTGCTTTGTTAAAGACACATCAGCATCATGAAGCCGCAGCAATTTTGCCCGAATAAGAAGAAGCCCCGCGAGAGTTAGCGGTGCCTAATGCAGTGAGCGTCTCCACCAGCCACTCATGCTGAGTTGCTGGCATTAGTTTCTTGTTTCGTGGGGGGAGAGGGGGAGGCGGGGGGAGGCCTCACCGTGGCTACTTTTTTTCCTTTGTTTACAAAATCAGAGCATCTAAATATGCGAAACTATTATGCGCCTTTAGTACGTTTGGCTGCTTCGTTAATATATAATGTAAAGACACTTCTGTCCCGGCCAGGATTGAGACTATACAGCCCGTGCTTTGTAGAGAGCCAGAAGTGGCTCCCCGCATCGCGCGGCGGTGGGACTCTGTCAATGACAAGCCATGTAAGCGTGGCCAAGAAGGTCCCTTTAGGTTCTGAGACCAAAGCGGTCGAGTAGCACCAAGCGTCTAAGCGATGCTATCTGCATAGTTATGTTACGATAGTAATTGCAGCCTAAAAGTGTCGACTGTATGACGTTTTTGATATCTCCTTACTCCATGGGCAAATCTTATGTAGAGTATAAGTACTAAGATGAAGTACTAACGCTAGGATGCTATTGAGAGCGATATTAAAGACAAATTTTGCAACCTTCCTCCTACATCTACACTGGTAACTACCTTGGTAGATTTATTTTTCGGCCACGCAGAAGCACTACCAGAAAAAAAGAGCACCCAACGGACCGTTCAGCGCTCTCGCGCCGTAGAATTCCACATTGCACGGAGTGATACAGACACAGAGCCATATGTGACTCTTGTATTATCGTTTACTGCACGAGTAAACCGCTCATGGCAACCGTTCAGCTGTAGCAAGCTAGCTCGCATGATTGACCGATAGCCCAAAATTACCCAATGCCAAAACGGCTGGGGCTGCCATGGGGCCAAGGTATGCTCCAAAATATTGAGTAGTTTTTAAAAAAAAGCCCGCTCATCGAATAGTCAATGAAAGCTCATTGATATACTCCTGAGCTACTGGAAAACCTCGATATTTGACAGTTTCTATAAATGCCAAAACTCGACCCATTTCCATTTCTTCTGTTAGTTGCGTTCCAATAAATGCAGCTAAAGGTAAGAGTAGTGCAACGTCCAACCCCGGCTGCCTAGCTTCTTCTTCTATGCGTAACAATGCCTCTGCTGCCTGTGCCTGCAGTAAATTCTTCGGAACTATAGGGAGCTCACAATGAAGAATCTTCCAGCTGTCCAATACGAGCAATTGTGACAGCTCCGCTAGAATCCAGTAATAGTATAGCAGGAAAAGATTCGGTCTGGCGCTCTTATATGCGTCAAGTAGCTGATTAAGAGTATCTGATTGTAATGAAGATGCCCTGCAAATAAGTTCAAGGCCCTGTATTTTCAGCTCGCCTGGCGAGGATGTAGGCTTGTAGGCGTTGTCAAACTTGGATGACCATGAGAGCATTCTATCGTTTATAAGCATCAAACCACAAGCCACAAACATAAAGCTATACTTACTGTGGTTGCAAATACGCCCAGTCACGAAGAGCGTGGTTGACTTCGTCGTTTATGGCGTTATACGGTCTTGGTGCAATGCGCGTCGCTGGCCATGGGGATGAACCACGTGTGATGGCCCCAACTAGGTTTATATGATAATAAAATTGAAGGAGGGACTCTTGGAAGCATTGCATACTCATTGCTTTGCCATGGGAGTTGAGGAAAACGGAAATGCGTCCCACCCAGGCCCACCAATGATCCCCTGTTTGGTCTATGAGAAGCTACTTGTGTTAATCTCGTGGCCTTAACAACTATAAATGTTTCACATACCTCGGCAACTGAGACCAACAAAGACTGTAGTAGAGTAACGCTAAATGCTGCGTATGTGGTGGATGCTGCAAGCGCAGTGGCGACCAGCGACTTGTGCTCTTGCCATTGATTCTGAACTCTGCGTCTTTCCCGCAGGTCTATCTGCATCATTCGTGGATTGAGGGAGATGTAAAGGCCCCCAAGCAGTGTAAGCGTTCTTTGCACTCTCTTATCATTCTGGAATAAGCCAATAAGTGTAGGAGACCTAAACACAGAGACCCTCTCCGAGGAGCCTACAGCGTCAAAGTAAGCCTTCGCATAAAGCCAGGAAGATGCTGTAAGAGGCGACTTTGGGCTCCCCAAGCCTGATTGGTATACAAAGTCTTGCCTATGTAGGGACGTGGCGCTAGAACAAGTCGTTCCCTTCGCAGCACAAGCTTCGCATGGTCGACCGCCAGTACACTAGAAGGTTGTTTCATAGTAATTAGCGAGAGGAGTGCCTGTTTGCTTAAATAACCTACCTTGATATGTAACAGTCTGCACTGCATGCAGCGATGCCCGCGACGGCGTCCATCAAATTGTCCACAAGGCATATCGCTAGATTCTAAAACAGTAAGCGCTTGTGGCAATTGGTATACTCTGTCTTAAGAGTTGTTGAGTTAAACACAATAGCTGATTAGCTTCTCTCAAGATGGTTGGAAGGGCAGACTTGGGGGTAAGTAGAGAGATATTAGCTTAGGTAATCTAGACTACGCTTCGGCAGAAGAAAGTGCAGTTACCTTCGTACTGTCACGGGACACATCTTAGCCCGCTAGAATTGGCAAAAATCCGCCGATCACTTACCTTGTTAGGACAAATTATCGCGGGCGCCACTCACCAAACCTACCCTGGTCATACTAGTGTTAAAATAATGCCTCCAACTAAAAAAGCGTTGTCTACTACCCAACGCTAACATTAACAATTATTATCAGGCAGATCGCGATTACGCCTGGGCATCTTAGCGTGCGTAACGCTTTAAGCCTAACTCTAAAAGCACATCAACAGAGAGTCCAGACAATAGGTGCAGCTCTCTTATCGCGACATCACAACTAAGCCCTTTTAGCATCTCATCTCTATGTATTCGACAGCTTAACACCTCGTACGATTCATAAGGCAAAACAGACATCGACAACATGCCAGCGGTCCAGGGGAATCTGGCAAGTTGCCTGGAAGAAATAGCAGTCCCAGATATATTTTGCAGTCCCACCGGCCGACATAATTTGGCGGTCGATTGTCTGCCTATAGAGATTCTGCTCAATGTTTTCTCCTTTCTCGGCCACAGGGATCTCTGCTACGTAATGCGCGTTTGCTGCCAATGGGCTGACAGCGCCATCTGTTATCTATATCGCGATCCGCCAGACAGCTTCGACAACCCAGCTATGTTCTGGCCACCATCGCTGCAAGTGACACGATGTACAACTACTGCAGTTTTGTCAGACACCTTCAACTTGATGGATACGCGACTAAGGATGGGCTATCACGCCTTGCAATGAGACCCTTCCGACTCGATGAGGACGCTGTCACGCATCTGGCAGCCAATAAGGGCATTGACATGCTCACTCTAACTAGCCGCGCGCGGGTCCGCGAATCGTGCCTAGACAACTTGCTTCAAAGCCATGATTCTTTGCTCACACTTTGGGTGCTTGGCAGTCCCATTTTCATTGACAAACACTTGCTTACTGTTGCTAATCGCAGCTCTGGCCTCCGAAGTGTTAGCATTTACAACCTTCACTCCAACATTAAGAGCCTCGTCGCTCTCGCAAAGAGTTGCAAGTTTATCAAACAGGCACGTATCCTCGATTCACCGACCCGCAAGCCTCCGATTTGCTCGGTATTGCATTTTCTGTCATTGCCTCTCATCGCACGCGCGAGAATGCCAAAATTATGTGCTGACGTTTTCAATGTAACTTATAGTTAAGGCTGGGCCGTTGCAAAGGCGTTCGAGACGAGCATCTTTCTGCTTTCATCGAGAACTGCCCTCACATTCTATCAATTTATCTATTCCATTGCCCCAATATCACCAGTGCTCCCATTACGAAACTGGTGGCTAGTAGCACCGCATTGCGTAAGCTGCAGCTCATCCAGTGCAATTCTTGTTGGCGATGCTGCATTTCTTGACCTGTAAAACGGCTGGACTTTTGGTTACCTCCAGACACTTGAGCTCAGCGGCTGCAGTGGTCTGACGGATGATGCCATTTGCTCCATCATCGGCGCTACCCCGGCACTGCAGCAGCTATCGCTTCGGCATTGCAATGACATCACGGATGTTGCTCTCTGCACTGTTTCCAAGCTCGGTAAAGTCTTACGCTATATAGACCTTACAGGAAATCTCAAAATTACCGATGAACGTATTTCGACGCTACTGGGAAGTTGTCCCAGCATCCACTCCATCAACGTGCAAGGTTGTTCTCAGCTTACGAATGTCGCTATCCGTGCTATCTCTCATCTCGGGGTGAAATTACGGCATATAAACCCTGCGGGTAATCTTCGAATTACCGATGGCGGTATTATGACGCTCCTGACGAGATGCACCGGCATCCGCTCAATCTGTCTTGCAGCCTGCCCTGGCCTCACAGACGGTTCCCTTGCATCTCTCCACCTGCTTTCGAAGCTCGAGAACGTTGATATCAGTGAATGCGACCAGGCTACTGATATATCTGTTTATGCACTGGTCGGGGCAGCCCATCTCAAGAGTGCTCGTCTCTGCGCATGCGCCAAAATTACTTTGAGTCCCATCATTGTGTTGCTCAATTGGTCCCGTCGTCTGGAACTTTTGGCGCTTCCAAAAATTGCTGCCTTGCGAGGTGAGACAATGAAACGCTTTGGTTTTTGCGAGGATGATTACCTTACCATAGTCACAGCAGTTGGCCCACTAAGGAACTTCCTCAGCACTACACCAAAGTGTTAGTAGGATATATTGGTATATAGGAATTGGAGTAGTGGAAATCAGTCAAGTGTTGGTGAAACAAAGCTGGAGAATACTGGCTTACGCGTATGATATGGTAGTTTCTTATGCCGTTTTGCCGTTAGCTCCATCTCAGCCTTGGCACCCCTAACTGCGGAGGCGGAGCTAGCAGGTAGCTACTGTGAGTAGTAAGAGGCTAGCTAGGTAAATAACAGTGGATTAGAAGGTGGTCGCGCCTGTGGCTTAGTTTTTCCCCCGCGAAAGGCGTTTCAAGTGCCGCTCTTTTACTATCTGATTTATTACATATGGGGTATTTCTCGTTCAGGCTGACAGAGCCATCAGATACTCGGGCCGCCCTCCACTACGCAGAAATACGCCGCGCCATGCAAGCCTGTGCCGGGACACTAGCTGATCAACACGCGGTCCAAAGCGGGTGTACTTCTCGTGGACAGTTAAGCTATCTATCCCTCATTCCTCTGGCGCCGAAAAGCCTTCGGCGTGATTTCTCCCGAACCTGTGTCCGAAACAGGCGCTGTCCCGCGCCGCCAACATTGATACGTGGATGTTGTGTCTCTGCTCCTGCCAACAGCAAGCAAACTCTCCCCCCCCCCTTCCCCCCGCCACAACAAACAGAGCCAACTGAGAAAATGGCCGTATGTCGGTCTCGGAATTGACTGCCTGCCGTTCGAGACACTCCGCAAGATCCACCGATAAATTTCCCTTGTTGCCGTCGGAAAACCTGCGCCTCGAGTTTCAGCCTAGCACTAGTAAGAGTTCGTAACGAGCCAGACTCTTAGTCTGCAGTCTATTCTACCGCTGCGTCATCCGGCAGTAAACTACTGAATGGGGTCGCACATTAAGTCGGCTGGAGAGAGCGACGTCTATGACAAACTAGCCCTCGTCAAACTAGGTATACTTTCGTCGCAGCGCACTTCAATACACCCCACTAGTGCAGCACACAGACTCTTAATACCCTAATCTTCAGTGATAAAAGTACTAGTAATTTATAATTTATAGTTTATTTCATTAGTATATAAGGTAGAGAGATTACTAACATACTATTCTACTTAGTATCACTATTAGCCCACCTACTTTCTTATCCCTACTAATACTAATTATATTTACTACCTTTATTAAATCCTAACTATTAATACTATTCTTTTATATAGTAGGTATATATTAACGTCGGCTACCCACTTTTAGGTTACCCCCACATTTAGGTTAGCATTTTATACTAAAAAACGCTAAAAGATATACTTTTTAAAGGATAATAGTAGAGCTTATATAGTAGATAGTATTATAAATTAAATATAGAAATTTTAAATTTAGATATCTCTTAATTAATAGAATTTCTTCAAGCTAAAAT
>JAPFRW010000410.1:0-61558 GCA_030778065.1 Akanthomyces uredinophilus
TGCCCTCCCCCGCCCCCTCCTCTACCACCCCAACGTACCACTGGCGGCGGTCCCCCCCCTCCACTGTGCTCCCAAGTCGAGTGCGTGCTCCGGCGCCATTCTGCACGCCCACAGCCTTTCTTGGTTGCCTGGCGGGATCCGTACAGAGAGTCACTTTGGCGCTGCTGCTTGCGAGCCACGGCGCTATTGTCTCGGCGGCTTCAGCGCCGTCACCGCACTAATAAACAGGCCCGTTTACCTGCTGTGGCCGGCCTGCCTGCCTGCCTGACGGTCTGTCTGTCTGTCCTGCCTGTCTGTTCTGTGGCTGTGTCAGCGCTTCTCCCTCTCCCCTCCCACTCCGTGCTGCCCCCTCTCTCTTCAGCGGGACTGCTTCTTCGCTTCAGCTTCTGTTCTTCCCATAATAAAGCTTCCTCCCCCGCCACAAACCCTGCCTCGTCTGTTTCCCTCTCCACTTTCTTGCCGCCCGTCCATATTCCCATATCTCCCTCATCCATCTTCATGCATGCGCCTCTCTTCTGGCTGCCTTTCTATTCTTCTTCCATCTTTGCCAAAATACTCAAAAGCACTCTTCTCTCTTCCCTTGTCACGACTTTTATGATTTCATAGCATCTCCCATTTTCTGCTTCCTTATTCCTGCCCCCTCACGCAGCCACACCATCGCTGTCGCTGTCTTTGTTTCCGCCCGCTACCAGCCTCTTCCTGTCCCACCATCCGCACCGCCCTCACCAAGATCGGCCACCGAAGACGCACATTTTAGCTTCTCGACTCGCTAACGTTCTCGCCTCTCCGCCCAGAACTCGTCTTTTCTCGTCCCTGCCTGCACTGCTGTCTCGGGACCGCTTCAGCTGCTCCCGTCTAATCCGCCCGAGTCGCGCTGACAAGACTCCCCAACACAGGAGACTCGCCAGCTCGCCTCGCGTCAGACGCTCTCCTCTCACCCAAACCACTCGCCAAGCTCTCCTATGCAGTCTTTCGCATACTCCCAGACCTCCGTGGTTCCCGCTGCCAGTGCCTCCAACGTCGATGACCAACTGGACAACTTCTTCAGCCCCAACACGCTAGACACTTGTTCGGAGCACTCACCGCACATGGCTGATAGCCGCCGAGAGTCATTTGCTACGGGACCACCGCTGTTCTCTCCCAAGACGGAAGACTGGCAGTCTGTCGATATGCAGTCCGTCCCCTCCAACAATACCTACGCTGACCACCAAGAAGCGGCCGGCTATCTGCGAATGGACCACGACAACAGCCATGGCTTCAGCGCGCCTTCGACCGGCTCGTGGGGTATGGCTGCCCAGACCTCGCTTCCCCAATTTGACCCTGCAGTGGCCGCTGGTTTCGATGTCCCTTCCTCCATCTACCAGAACGCTGCCCACGCCCCTATGCCCTTCCCCAGTATGTTTGGCCCAATGCCGACCGAGTCGAAGCAGGGGCAAATATCTCCAAGAAATGAGTGGCCTGCTAGCAATCATCAGACTACCTCGGTTGGAGCGGACGGCGATCAGCTTGCCTCTCTAGGCGACCTCCGCCGCGACAGCGTCCGAAAGAGAAATGCGCGCTTTGAGATCCCACCAGACCACAACCTGAACAACATTGACCAGCTCATTGCCGAGTCTACCAATGAGATGGAAATCAAGGAGCTCAAGCAGCAAAAGCGTCTGCTCCGCAACCGCCAAGCCGCTCTCGATTCCAGACAACGCAAGAAGCAGCACACTGAGCGACTCGAGGATGAAAAGAAGCAGTACACGGCAACTATTGGAGACCTGGATATGGAGGTCAACTCACTGCGAGTGCAGTTGGAAGAATCACGCCGTCAGTGTCAATTGTATATGCAACACTGTGACAATCTCACCCTTCAAAAGGAAGAGATGATTCGCAACCACACAATTGAGTCGCGAGAGCTGCGCAAAAAGGTTAGCGTACTCACCGAGAATATCACTGCCCTGGAGAGCAACTCTGTGCCCACCCCCGGCCCCAGTGGCACCACCATCAATGGGCCGTTCGGTGAGGTCGACAGCCTCTGCATGCCTGGTGGCTGGGATAATGCCAACTTCATGCACCAGTACAGCATGATGCCCGAGCCCCCTAAGCAGAGCATGCAGCCGTCTGCGGTCAACAGGGCTGAGACGGGCTCCGCTGGAGAAGGCGAAAAGACGGCCACACAAGGTGGGCTGCTCTTCATGCTATTCCTTGTTGGCGCATTTGTCTTGTCCAGCCGTTCAGTTCCTGAGCTGCCTCAAATTTCCGACGATGTCCGTTCCGCCTCTGCAGCGCTGCTCGATAATGTCCTGAAAGAGGCTGGCATGCCTTCATCCTCCGTCGTGCAACCCCTGCCCTCTCAGTCTGCTACGGGCAACTGGGGCGACATGCCTACCAGCACTTCCATGACTGGCGTCTCCATGGACGGCGTTGCCGCTCCCATGCTTGGCGAGCTTCATGATTTTATGCAGCCGACCCGGGAGCAGACCAACGAGCAAACCTTTTCAATGTCTGCGGCACAGTACAATGGTGTGAGCGACCAATCGTTTATGCAAAACGGACCCGCAGACAGGATGGCCGAGCAAAGCCAAGGACGCAAGAATCTGGCTGCCGCATTAGCAGAGATCCGCGCGACCAACAAGCAATCTGGATCCGCTGATGTGTACACGCGCACGCTTCTCTGGGACCAGATCCCGCGAGACGTCGTGCGGGACTTTATAAAGATGATTGCGGACAACAATGCCGCACAAGAATGACCCGCAGCAATGCAACGAAACCATGTCCTGATGACAATGATCCTGACGACTATGTTTACAAAATCATTTTACAAGATCAAGAATGACGACACTCTCACGATAACGACAACACTTTACGGCCTACTTTTGGATATTTATTTGCATTTTTTCTTTCTTCATTTCAATAATGATTTGTTTCATGACCGTGGCTTCCTTTCTGCCGAGCAACCGCGGCGGTACACACAAGCGCTCTCGCGCAACTCAACTTCAGACTTGTTGCTCACGCAAGAAAAAGCTTCCCACGAGTCCGATTTCTTTGGATATTTACTTGGAGGCACTTTTTATCTCTTGAATTATTTCTGCGTTTTCTTTTGTGGTTTTCACTAGCAAGCGAATCGAGCGTGCATTTTGGGTATTGGAATTGGTTTTCTTTTTGGAGGCTTTGTTGATTGCGAGCATGGAGGTGCACATTGCCACGCCATTTTTGCTTCTTTAGGTTCTGCCGACCTTTTGACTTTTCCTTGCGAGAATCGGCGGCACGGCTTCCCACTGCAGGACGGCTGCGTAGAGCTGCTGCTTGCAGCCGGGAAGCATTGACTTGTCGCATCTTTGCGGGAGCCAATGCAATGACAGAATGATCGACAGGCCAGCGATGGACAGGTGAACTGATACGATTATAATGAAATTAACTTTCGAATGGACTTTTCGCACTCTTCACTTTTTAGGCTGCGGAACCCCTGGACATGCGACTGGGGTTGCGTGGCAGTTACTCATGACGATTTACGAATAATATATGACTTGCGCCCATGACCAAATCTTGCTTATGTGACTGAGCTCCTCTGACGTGAATGGATACATTTCAAATTTTAGGCGATTATGTGTACAGTAGCGGTGAAAGAGCCGCGTATACTTCCATGAGTCCGAAGCTGAACGACTAGAGATGGATGGTACAGCGCCACTATACCAGGTTCCTCTTGGCGTCGGGGAAAGAAGACTGCATTAGAAGAAAACAAGCGCTGGTGTCGTTGAACAAATGTCTAAGACATTGGGAGGATGTGAGACATGGGCACAAGCCGCCGCCAGCCTCGTCGATTCGTGGGAGAGACCAAGACTAGGGGGAGGAAAGGGAGGGGAGGCGCGGGGTTGGAGGTACTCAGTCTGGGGCTGGGGCGTACTCACAAGACCACATCACATTGAGACTGGGTGATGTAACCCCTACGACCCTTTGTTTGCTGATGGCGTCATGCTTTATGTAGTTTTGGATTTGCAGTCGAGGGATTGTGCTAGATTTCAGCTTTGCTGCTTGTAGTGTACCTTGTCTTGAGGATGCAGCGGGCTTTCATTTCGTCATGTAGGCCCATTCTGTGAGAAGGAACATGTCATCTCCCTGCCCCAAATCGGCGTACGTCTCTTGGACAATGGCGAGGAAAACCTGACGGCAGGGGACAGGCCAGCATTGAAACAGAGCGAGTTCAAGTCTAAGAAGGCCTGCAAGAGAAAGGTTGAAGACGAGGACATGCTCGGAATACAAAGAGGGAAAGGACATGCCGCCACGATACGCGCCGCAGAGGCAGTCCCTAGCTGCGAGCGCAACCACCTTTGACCTTGGACTATACAAACGTCTCTACTTAGTAAGAAAGAAAATAATCAATCGCAACCCGAAAATCACCCGCCCGTACGTCCTCATAGAATAATGGATCAACGCCTATAGCGGGCTGATACATGACCACGATTGGGCCCCTCCAGTCGTGTGTCATTCGGCCTTTTATGGTGTACCGCACACAGAGGTTGGGCGTAGAGCCATCGACCAAAAAGGCTTCCCGACAGATGACATTTACCGTGTAGCTGAGAGGGAACCCGCGAAGCTTGCTCCGCTGTATCTTTTTGAACTCTCCAAAGTGTTGGTATTTGGGTCCGAGGTTCTCGGCTGCTAAAGCCTGTTCAGTATGGGGCATCTCCCATGCGGCCCCAGTGTCATCGTCGACTTTTGGTTCACACTCGATCCAGATCAGCCGTTGGATCTTTCGCGTCGACTGGAAAAGACCATTGCGAGCCTGTGGCACGGTGACGGCCGCGAGCGGCGGCGGCGCGAGACTGCAAAGGTCTTGCCGATGGTCTTGTGGAGCGGCCAGTCAAGCTCCTGGCATTGCGGGGAGCAGTAATGAATCGACCGGCATGAGGAGCAAAAGATGGCATCGGGGGCCATTGCAAAATTATACAAGCGGGAGATGCCATCTCGTGGATGCGGGCGCTCACGTCGAAATGTTTACAGATGATTAATAGCATGGAAAGGTGGCGAGGTGGCATGGAGTTGACCAAGAACTGGTCATCAACCTGCACATGGCCTTGCATGCAAGTAAACAAGGAGTCCTGGCCGCGCCGTACGGTCGCGGTAGCACATCACGTAGAGAATCAAGGCAAGAAACACTCGGCTGCAGAAACGGACAAGAGACCATGAAAGAAACAAAGCCTGTTGTTATTCATGATAGTTGACATGACGCTTGGTGATACTGCTATAAAAGATACATTCTGTAGGCGAGGGGGCGGCGAGCAAAAGCACCATGCAGACAGAGCGAGGCATAAATGACAAGGGGAGAAGACACACCAGTCAAAAACTTGATAGAACAGACCGCCGCCGTCCATAGCCTCCCAAAGATACAGCAACAGGGCACAGAAACAGGCTCGCTCAAGCGGACCAACGCCGTTCAATCGCTCCTCCAGCGTTGCGACTGAAGCTGGGAGCAGCACGACCTCGATCAAAAGGCAAGCGTCGCACCACAGCCAGCCTGAGGCAACGGCAAACCCACTTTCTGCAACGTAGACAAGTCTTTTGCCGTAACCTTCACCGAGAATCGCCATGCATACAAGTGTGCATGCCTGCATGCATGCATGGATGCAGCCTCTCTACTTTTTCTTCTTCTTGGCGGTGCCGTCCTCGTCAGGATCGTACTTTTCCTTCCAAATCCTGTCGAATCACAATCAGCTCTCTATCCCAATACATGCGAGGTGGCATGCGATGGCTGGGGCAATATTGGGTAGAAACGGCCGCAGATGGCCCGCATGGGCGGCCGCAGCAGCAGCGGCCCGGCAAACGAAACGCACTTGCGCGTTGACGGGATGTGCATGTTCCTTGGCAGCCAATATGAAGCACCCAAAATTTGGGATTTAATGAAACGAGATTGCATCAAATGAGACATGAAAAAAAAACGCGGGGAAAAGGGGGAAAATGATTTGCTCACCATGAGTTGCCAAGGGTCTTGTTGCCTGCCTTTTCGGCTAAGCGGTAGTACCGAGCTGATGTAAACTATTGTACGTCAAGTTAGCACAGGTTAAAGACGGGCTGAGATTATTCCAGTTCTCTCTGGTTTCTGAAGCGCTGGAGGAGTGAGCGTCATCGCCGCATGGCAGGCCACTAATGCCAAGCCTTCTCGAGGGATGCACCACAAACCGAGAGCCATGCAGCCGCAGCTGGAGTTTCTTGGGTACCGTTCACAACAACATACCTTGTCCTTTTTGCAGCCAAAGCCTTCGAGATAGCACCATCCCGCCTCGTTCATTGCATCTGCAGCACGGCACATCAGCATACTCCTGAAAGCAACGCTACTGTGAAGCAGTTTCCCCTGTCGTCTTTGCACTTACCAGTGTCACCAAGGTTGGCGGCGGTTTCGTAGTACTGTTTGCGGCATCAAAGTAATAGTGTCAGTCCATCAAGCTATCGCGCTCGTTATACTACCGAGGCCGGGAAAAAAACACTTACCTGCTTGGCGGCGACGGGATCCTTGGGAATGCCCCAGCCGTGACGGAAGCAGTTGGCCAGCTCAAAGATGGCGAGGACGAGCTCGCCTTTCGCCGCGCCGCCCTTTTTCATGCCTGCCTCGAGGGCCATTTCCTCTACGGCGGCGGCATTGGACGCCGCGGCCGAAAGGTACGTGACCGCTCGTTCCGTGTCTGGCGTGCATCCCCATCCATGCCTGTGGTTCCGAGAGGTCAGATAAATATTCCCTGGTTCACTGCTTGCATGGTCTACAGAGAGAAAAGAAAAAAACGCACCGCAAAGCGAGACCAAACAATACTTGGCTCAGCGGATTGTTGGCGCCCTGCGTATCCGCCAAGCGCCCGAAAATGGCCGTCGACCGCTGCAAGTCACCTTCCTCGTGCAACCGAATCGCCTCTTGAATGTCGGCGTCAATCTTGACCGACGACACGGCCTTGGGCGGTGGCGTCCTCCCACCCGACGAGTGGCTTCTCGACCTGCTACGACCCGCCGCCGGCGCCGCCGCAGCCCCGGGACCGCCGCTGTACTCTGGCGCCGCCGTCGCCGACGCGATGCTCAGGCTCGCCATGCTGTCGTTTAGGCCGGGCGACCCGGGAGCGCTGCGCGCAATCTCGTTTTGGCTGGCCAGCAGCGTGGCGCGCTGCTCCCACTGCGCCTCGTCGGCCGCGCCGACCACAATCGCGGGCAGGTCCACGGGCACGCTGTCGGACGACTCGGGCTGGTGATGCCGCAGGTGCAAGCGCTCCGAGAGGCGCCGCCGTCGGCTGCCGCTTCCCGACGCCGTCGAGTGGTGGCTCGCGGCTGAGGACACGGACGTGCTGCGCGAGCGGTTCGAGTGAAAGATGGACAGGCTGCGACGCAGGCCGCTGGGCTCCTTGGAGGGGGACAGGTGCTGCACGCCGCCGCCGGCATCGTCGTGGGATGCGGGGGCGGGGTCGTGGTTGTGGTGACTGTGGCCGCCATCGCTGGGATGAATGACCTCCATCGAGGCCGTGTCGGACCGCACAAACGTGAATTCAGGCGCGTATCCGTTGTGACCGATGATATTGCTGGTGCCGCCGCTCTTTTCCATCTTGGCCTCGTCATGACGCTCCGGACTCCCGTCGCTCTTCCTGAGCTTGTCGCGTAGACCCATTTTCAGCTGAATATAACCTTTGTAAAATGATGAGAACTAAATCCTACAGGTATAGACTGCGTTTCTTTTTGACAATGCTAAAAAGGATGAAAATGGTGAGGTGATGCGTCCCGGTTCTATCCGTGTCGTTCGTGATGCAATGAATATGATGGCGCTTGCAAGGCGGCTATCCGTTCTGTTTTCAATAAAAATGACGTTGTCCTTGACAGGTGTGCTCTCCCCACCAAGTCGGCAGCGCGCCGAGAGGGACAAAAGTCAGCCTGCGCTGTTTCTATATTTGGCGCAGCTGTGAACGAGCGACGACAAAGACACCGGCTCTGCTCATCGACCATTCATCACAAAGAACAAGCACAGGCAGGCCGATGCGCCGGTTTGATTCGTGGCGGAGTCTGGTGAGTGAGGCTTTCAGGGGTCCGTGGCGGTCTTGGTGGGCTGTGCAGAAAAAAAGAGAGGTTGCAGTGAGGAGGGGCAGACCGTGTAAGCGCTCAGCCTGGACCTGGATAGGCGTGCCACGCAAGGTGTCGAAAACGTCAGCTATCAGCTCTGTGTAAACGAGGCAGGGGTAGTCAACCGCACGGACGGGCCCCTCTTGTGCAGCGCAAAGACAGAGACACGATGAAGCTCTTTGATTGATCCGATGCAAAGGACAAGAAGGAGGGGGGCTGTTGGAGGTCGGAACCAAGCCCGCCACCATGCTGGCCCCGCTTCGTCAAAGAACTGCCTTGGGTTTCGCCTTGAACATCGGACGAGCCTCGTGGCGCCCCTACAGTCAGTTTTGTATATGCAATACAGACTACTTGGTATTGAAAAGTTTCATGATTCCGTTTGCTCGTGTTGCAGGGATTAATCGCGATCAAGTGCGGCCACGACCACGCCAAACCACAGAGTATTTGATATTTGGGCGGCATCCTTCCAACGGACCTCTCTCTCATCATTTTCTTCACAAACACGTCGCGTCATTTTTTTTATAAAATCTTTCTTTTTCTTTATTATCTCCGCTAGTTTATATTTCTTCTTTATCATCGGTCATCGTTCGTCAAGAGTTGCTCTCGCATGAGCAAATGCGTCTTGGGTATAAATCAAGCAATCAATCCCTTCGACGCCGCAAAGATTCTCTATACCAAAATCAAGAGACGCAGGTCGTTCAAATCTTGCCATGATACAGTAGGGACGGGCCGGCTTCTCAACGGGCATAACTGCCCTGGTTGACGGCCAACCCCTTGTACGTTCTGCACTGTCAGCTATAACGGAATAAAATCCTTGCTGTTTTCAAAGTCAGAGTCGTCCTCATCGGCTTCGAGAAACTCTGCGACCTCATCCGAATCAACGTCATCCGAGTCAGCAGGCTCCCCGTCGCTCGAAATGTCCTCCATGGTATCGTCTTGCTCTTGTCGCACTTGGTTGCGAAGGACGCTTGCCCGTTCGCGATGCAAAAGTTTACAGCCTTTGGTCTTACATGTGCCCGTATTGCTAAAGGCAGGGCATTCGAATACGTGTCGTTCCGTGCACTCGGCGCCTTTGCCGCAGTAGCCCCGATATCCAAAATCTTCGCAAACCGGTGCGCTGGGTAAGGCCGCCGAGTGCGAATACTGGCAGTTGGAGTTGGAACAGTTGCCCTTGGCAAAATGCAGACAGTTCGGCACTCGCTCGGGCGTGAGTTCATGGGTGAGATCGCAATTGTCGCCGTTGATGCATCGACCCTCCTTCAAAAAGTCTTTACAGATGGCAACCTTGTTTGGGTCATGCTGGTATCGGCACGAAGGCCCTTTGGTGCAAGATCCTACGATAAAAGTTAGTACTACCCACGCATGTCCTCCGAAATTCATCGTAGCGTTAAGCCTTTAATGGCGCTGAATGAGAAATTACCAGTCGTAGAAAAAATCTTGCAAAGCTCGTCAACCTTCTTGACGGCTCCGGAGCGTCTTATAATCCGAGTTAGATGTTTGCCGATACACAGAAGGTCCACATACCGGTGGTCTTTGACGACCCGGTTGGCGACCAGGTTACCAGTCTTTGTGCGGTGGAATCGAACACCGGCAACGACCGTACTTTTCGGGGTCAAAGGGGCATCGCTTGGGTTACCTGATGCAGCAGTCAGAATGAAGTACAAAGTCGGGGATGTAATACTGATTTACCTGCAGCACGCACGAGTTTCTTGCCGCCGTCTCTGACCAAGAATCGGATGTTTGCTATGCTTAATTCAGCTTGCTCTTGGTTTTCAGCAAGACTGCCATGGTTGTGCTGGAGAAATTGGTTGAATCGCGTTCGTTCGCTGTTCTTCTGCTGCGTTAGTTTGCGCTGGCGAGTATCCTCGATAGCTTGAGCGCGTGACTGCGCTTGCTTTTGATAAATGTTGGCGTTGATAAGCTGCTTATGCCGGTCCGTCCTTGAAACCCAGTGCGCGTTGTCTGCAGAACTGGCGGGTGTGGAAGGTGCCGATTCCGATGAGCTCGCTTGCGCGTTCAGCTTCAGCGTGCGGTGGCGATGGACTGCATGCGGGCGGCCAACGCGATATCCTCGGCCGCGATACGTGGAACCACGATAGCGAGTGTTGTGTTCTGTGGTATTGGGTAAGAATCGATGGCTCGTTGAATGAAGCGCTCCGGACGTACGGGGATAGCCGTGCGAGCTTTGCGAGGGCTGAAATCCGGCTTGCTGGTTCTTGTGGCGATTTATTTGTCCTGCTCAGTTAGTATCTCCATCTGTGCTGTTTTCGCTTCAGGTAGGCTTACCAGCAAGGGCGCCGATGCGATCCAGAAGGTCTCTTTCTTCTTCCGACATGATGGAATGATCTTGCGTGTTGTGTTGCGCGGTCGATGTTGTAGTGTAGTGTGATGTCGAAGTGGAAGAAGAGAAGAACCTGGCGTTGGACTTGTTTGCAGTGGTGGCGGTTGGCCATGAATCACCGTGAGACGGCTTAGTCATGTGCTGTACCACCACTGACCAGCGGCGCGCGGCAGCGTAACCAAGACGCAACATTTATTCTACATTTGCTTCCAAACAGCTGCAAAAGTCTAGCAGCATCATTCCACGCCAAAATACTTATTCTGTGCCGACACGAATCTTTCTCGCTGGGTGGAAATCAGTTTTACCGTGCGCTTCAACATTACGAGGGGGCCCAGAGCAGCAGAAGAAATGGCGAGCTGGAATCTGCTCGACGAACGAAGCGAGACTGAGCTTCACAAGGCGCGTCTTCTTAACGTAGAAGAAAAGCCGTTCAAAAGAATCACAAAACGACTGGGCACGGTTTCATCAATAGTATCAAAAGTTACCAACAACGAAGACCAGTCGGCGACCGCGGCAGCAACAAGCAATACACATCAGCTCCAAGAAGACCTAACTCTCGACTTTGCCGCCTTTGACAGCAGCATTGCACGACTACAGTTTCTTCACGACGCCAACGAGCGAGAAAGAGCACGATACGATGACGACAAGCAAAGAATACTGGGCGAGTGCCAGGCCGTCCGCGAAAAGAATGCCGAGCTCCGGGAGCAGCTCGAGGGCGCGCGAGAGACGCTCGCGCAGCGCAAGCAATTTGACGAGCTGGCCGACAGAATCACGTCGAACCGGCTGCTGCGCCCGCGCGAGGACCAGCTCGCCAACCTCGCCAAGCTTGAGGAGGAGTGCCGCGAGCTGGAGCGCGAGAGCGAGACGTACACCGAGACCTGGCGGGAGCGCCGCGACCAGTTCAATAAGATCATGGACGAGGGGATGCTGCTGCGGCGGCAGATCCGCGACGAAAAGGAAGAGGTCGACAGGCGTGAAGGCATGAACGAGGGCACGGACGAGTACGCAGCGGCGACGCCGCGGCCCGAGCTCAACGGCAGCGCCACGCCTCTGCCCGACGGCGACGCTCCTCCCGCGCAAAAGGACGAGGAAGGTGGCGAGGGATCGAAGCCGGCGGAGGAGGAAGGGGATGCATCTGCGCCTACGTCCGCAGGTGATCATCTACAAGTCCCGGGCGTGGCCAGCGGCCGGGCGTCCAAGAATGCGAGCGTGACGGCGACGCCAAAGCCCGAGCAGGAAGAAATTGATCGCGAGGATGACGAGGACGACGGCGAGGTATCTGGTGAAGACGTAGAAATGGAGGGGCGCGAGTCGGAGACCTCGCCAGATGCGGAGAATGAAAAGATGGAGGTTGACGACTAGATTTTACGTGTGGCATCATTTTTATTTTGGTTCTTCTTGCGGGCGATGATTTTCTGGGACAAGGGAATACATAGGTGTGTATTCAGGATACCCCATAAACTAGTTACATTATGTATAATTACGTGCCCTTGTTGCTTTCCATTCATTCCGTAGCCGTCCTCTTGCAGCCATCCGTCCTCGATGGTCATCTCTAGGCAGCAGCCTTGGCCTGGGCGAGCACCGTCTTTGCCTGTGCAACTTCTGCCTCGGGGGCAGCGCCTCCCTGCTCCGCGGCCGCGACCTGGTCCTCGAGCTTGGCGACGGCGTCGGCGATGCGCTGCTTGAGCGGTCCAAAGACGCCCTTTGTCTGCTCGATGGCGGTTTGCTAACGGCGAAGAGGCAAATACGTTAGCCGTCGGCGCGGGCGTACGCTTGCAGAGAAGGAAAAAACTTACGTGCTGCTTTAGCATGAATGCCTCGTTGCCATCCTCGTCCGTCGCGCCGGCGTTGAATTTTTCTTGAAGGGCCTTGACGGTCTTTTCTTGGTCGGCGAGCTCCTTGTGGTAGGAGGCTTCCTCCTTGAGCAGCCGCTGGACGGAGCTGGTTGTGATGGCGAGGGGTGAGGGGGCGGGCATGGCGGCGGGCTTGCTAGAGGTGCTTTATTTCGGAATTTCTTTTTCTATGTCACGAGCTTATGAGAACCAAGTTTGGAGAGATTAGCTTTTGGTACGAGGAAAATATCAAAGGAGAAGGTCTGCGCAAAGGCAGTCGGTAGCAACGTGGGGTTCATCGAAATGGCGGGACACTTGCACCCCACTACCCTGATTCAACGGGTGCCTGCCTTTGCGACTCGTTTTCTGCGTTTACCTGCACAGGACGTATCCAAAGCAATCACAGTGCATTACTTTTGAGATATTTTGTGTTTTTCAATGATGTTTAACAACCGTTGCAGGCACATCTTCTGGCCCATGCATCCACTTTGTAGCTCAAGCTGGTGGAGCAGCGGCCGTACACGCATCTAGCACGGCCCGGAATGACGAGCACGCAACTCATGTTGAGTCACATTTCCTATTTACACTAGAATCACTCAATACTCGTACACACAAGCCGCTTGTCTTTTCGAAAGACGCTTTTCAATTTTGGTAAAAAGAATGGACGTTCCTGGTTTCAGACACAATGTGCCCAATGTATCGGCGTACTCGACTTCCCAGGTCTCAGCATGGCTACGACGGCTACGCCTACCAGTTTCTTACCACCAATACATTGATGACCCTTTAGCGATGCCCAAAACAAACCACTCGCTGGAAATTTTGTTCAAAAGCCAGATTACAGTGTTTCCGTACGAGAACCTTACGGTGCATTATTCGCCGACTCATCTCGTCGACATCAAGCCCAATGTGCTTTACCTGAAGATGATGGAGGACCCGAGCCGAGGCAGAGGTGGCTACTGCATGGAGCTCAGCATATTCTTCCACCACATGCTTCGCGGGCTCGGCTTTCGCGTCATCATGACTGGCGTACGAAACCGCACGCGAACCGACGGCGTTCCCAGCGGCGAGTACCAAGGATGGTAAGACTCTCGCCACTGCCGTCTCTGTCCGTCGTCACGAAAGCCAAGAGACTTATACTTAATCGCAACATTACTTTATAGGACGCACATTAACAACATTATCCATCTCCCGGATGGGACAAAGTACAGCGCCGACGTTGCCTTTGGCGGCGACGGACCGACGGCGCCGCTGCCCATGAACGACGAGGCGACGATCCACGACAACCTCGGCAGCCAGCAGGTCTGTCTCGTCCACGGTCACATTGACAAGCAGCAGCGCAGCGAGCCGCGTCTGTGGATCTACCAGTACCGCAACGGCCCGGACAGGGACTGGGCGTCGTTTTACAGCTTTGCGGAGCTCGAGTTCTTCCAGGAGGACTTTGCGGTGCAGAACTGGTGGGCGTGCGCGCACACGCTGCACCGGTGGACGGTGCTCGCGGTGCGCTTCCTGCGGGAGGGCGAGCCGCTGGAATTTGCAGAGGGAGGAGACGGCGATGCTGTGGAGGACGCTGGTGGCGATGTTGGCATTGCGGGCAAGGTCATGCTGGTGAATGACGTGGTCAAGGTCAACTTGGGTGGCAAGACGCAAGTCGCTTGCCGGCTTGGGAGTGAAAGAGAAAGAGTGGCGGCGCTAAAAACATATTTCAACATAGATTTGCTGGAGCATGAAGTCAATGCTATCCGCGGCTGGGACATGGAGTTGGCATAATCAACGCTTCAAGGACTTTGGACTGAACTCTTCAGTATTCAACAGATTGCAACTTGTATTTACATGGAAACAAATTGTTCATGTCCCAACCAAGCTCAGCTCCAAGATAAGGATTCTCGCACTGTTCACAGCACACATCCACCATCTGCTCACTGCCGCATCAGCTCAACCATGTCCTTCATCCTGTAATCCAGCACTGGCGTCTCCCAGTCCGCCTCGAGCAGCGCGTACGTCTCGACCGTGCTCCCGTACTGCTTGACCGGGTTGAGCGCCCAGTAGCCAAAGTCGGCGTCGACGTCCTTGAGCAGCCGCCACAGGTTCCGCCAGTAGCGCGCGCCGCCGACGCTCGGGTGTCGCCCGGCGCCGAGCTCGCCCACCCACACGGGCGCCGCGTCCTGCTCGAGCAGGTACAGCCAGTTGCGGCGCATCGCGCGCAGGAACGACGCGTAGCTCCGCTGCGCGAAGCGCCCGCCCCAGCCGCCCCAGCCGGACCACGCGTAGACGTGCGCCGAGTAGACGAGGCGGTGCGGGACGGCGAGGCGCACGGGCCGGCGCGCGGCGCCCGAGAGGTCGTTGGCCGACTCGGTGCCGCCGACGACGACGAGCCAGCGCGGGTTCAAGGCCAGCAGCCGGTCGCCGCAGCGCTCGGCCGCGGCGGCCCATTTGGCCCACGGCATGGTGCCCCAGAGGCCGCGGACCTCGTTGCGCAGGTCCGCGCCGACGACGAGCGGGTCGTCGCGGAAGCGCGCCATGACCGTCTCCCAGTTGCGGATCCACGACTCCTCCGTCTGCCGCACGGCGCACAGCCCGCCGAGGTGGTCGTTGGCCCAGCCCGCGTCGCACGGGTTGGCGCCGCAGCACCACGTCGCCGTCGTGATGTGGTTGTTGACGATGACGGCGAGCCCCGCGCCCGTCAGCGCCGTCACGACCGCCTCAAAGACGTCGAGCGCGCGCAGCCCGGCCAGGTCCGGGTTGGCGCGGACGAGGTGCGGCGCGACCACGGGGTTGGCGAGGACCAGCTCGTCGGCGTACGGGAGGCGCACGCTGTTGAAGCCGAGCCGGCGGACGGTCCGCGCAATGTCGGCGCGGTGGCGCGTCTCCAGCCCGCCCGGCACAAAGAGCGAGTCGCTCGCGCCGTACCAGTTGACCGACAGCAGCTTGAAGCGGTCGCCGGCGGCGTCGACAATGTGCCGGCCGCGCGTGCGCAGGGGCAGCTGCCGCTGCAGGATGCTCGTCTGGTTGAGCGGAAGAGGCAGCGGCGCCTGGCTGAATCTCGTGCTCTCGTCGTCGGGTATCCACGGCGCGTTGAGGGCGGCCTCGCGGCGCCACACGTACAGTGCGCCGATGCCGACGACGGCCAGGAGGAGGACGAGCAACATGCCGCACCAGGTTCGTCTGCGGGGCTTCTTCAGAGCGCGTATCCTTTTCCAGCGCGGCAGGAGGGTTCTGGTGTCCCAGGTGACGCTTTCGTGATGCGAGGCGGATAAGGTAATGTCCTGCTCAGACGCCCGAGGCTCGCTTGTGACAAGCAGACGAGCGGATTCTTCTCCGGCGGCGCTCGGTCTGTCGATGGGCGAAGCTATGCACGAGAAGGAAACTTGCGTGGTTTGCTGAGGCGATGAGCCCCTGTTGGCCCGCGACCACCGTTTGCCTGCCATTTTTTTCGCACAGTGGTTCCGTTTCGTGCGGTGCGCTTGGCACAAACGGGCAATGAAGCACGCGACGTGCAGCAAGACTGAGCGGCAACGGCAATAGCAATCCAATTACCGAGCTAAAAGCGCTACGACTGATGTGAATCGAGATTTCAAGTCAGAAAATGCTCAATGAATTGGGAAATCGAACGACGTGAGCAGAAGCTGCGTCGCCAGTCAGAATGAGGCCGCGATGTGGCCCAAACGTATTGCCTTGCGATGTGCTCCTCTAGCCGGGTCTGAAGCGCTGCGGTGGGTGGATGCAACAAGGAACGGCAGTTGCAAGTTCTGATGCGGACGAATTAGAAAGATGATGAAGTCCTGTAGATGCCAAGTCTTGCCATCTCGAAAGTACCGCATCGCTATCAGTTGATTGAGGCCGCTTCCGGATCGGCCGGGACTGGTCAAGGCTGCGTCTGGTCGGCGCCTCACTAGCATAGTTTTAGGTCAAACTCTTGTACGCGGCTACGCCAGCAAGCGCACATGGCCACGCAAATAGGACGGGAGCGCTTCTGGTCGGCATGTTGCGGATGGAGCAAGAAAATCATCAGTCGTGTAGCGTTGCGCTTCACACACAGCGTCTTGTGGCCATGAGACTGCTGTTGACGCTAAACCAGCTGCCAGGCAGCCACGGGCCAATGCGCAGCTTGTCATGCCACAGTTTTTCGTACGTGCGAGTCAGGCCTGCCGCGGATCGATACCAGAATGTGTTTGAAGAGGCAGCACAGTTCACTAAGCGATCGAGATTGAAACAGTATAATCGGTTTTGCGGTTATTGAAAGTGCTATATAGTAACAATGAAATGATGTATAGTAACAATAAAAAAGTGTACATCGAGCCAGGTAAATGATGAATATTGTGCCGAATTAAATCTTGCTCAACAGAGCAATACTCTCCAACGCCACGCTATGTTAAAGACGTAATGAACATGGACAACGCCGGCCAGAAGAATGTTCCGACCAGAGTTTTCCGTAATATGGAAGCGCGAGGCTTTCTTTTTTACATTTCGAGACCCAAGTTGGGTCTGAGAAATAGTTGGGTATGTGTCGCAAGAGCTCAAACTCTTATTGCTTGACCAGGCACTGGTGAATGGTGGCTTTGGTCGTTTTGAAGAGCAAGGCTGCCCCTGACTCTTCTTGATTAGATTCTGTTCATGCCGAGAGGGTTCATGCTCTCGTAGTTGTCGGCATGACTTCTGTGATCGAAGCCGGGTTGAGGGGATCGCGGCGACCGAGGCGGTGGAGGCGGCGAGTTTGGCGCTCGCGAATTGGCAAACGTCGGAGGAGGGGAATGTGGCCCGCGAGAATTGAACGTCGGAGGAGGTGAATGTGGCCCACGCGGCGAATTAAAAGTCGGAGAAGGGGAATGTGGCCCACGTGAGTTAAATGTCGGAGGGGAATGTGGCCCGCGCGAGCTCAACGTCGGAGGTGGCGAACTCGGGCCACGCGTGTTGGCAAACGTCTGTTGCGCATCCCATGATCGTTGTGCCGGCGATCGAGTTGTCGAAAACGACCGCGAGGGGGCGTGATATCGAGCCGAGTCTTGCTCATAGTGCGCAGACGTCTGGCGGTCTGTCGACGGGTACTTCACTGCCGACGCGGATGTTACCACGGTGCTGTTTTCTCGCGAGAGCATCTCATACGAACGTGTATCGGCCTTCATGTCGTGTCTGGCGTCGACAGACACGAATTCCTTCTTCTTTTTGCCACCTCGGCCGACGAGGTTCTTGAACAGATCCAACCAGGCAGTCAGCATGGAGCGGCGGCCGAGCAAAAACATGAGCCAGATTCCGTTGAGCTATGATTTAGTTAGCTTTGACCAAGGCACAGGCAGGGGAGAATTGTAGAGAGTACATACCCCAAGTAGCAGCAAAACCGCAGTCACGGTCGCCTCGTTGACAACAAACTTCCTTGCTTCCTTGAGACACTGATTCTTGTCGCCGCTGGAGCCAATGAGGCACAGTACCCAGCTTTCCGCGACCTTGGGGTCCCTGGTCACGGACTCGACGACATTGTCCTGGAAGACAAAGACGACGGAAAAGAAGATGACGTCGGCAATGATGATGAGCACAATGGCAATGCCACGCCACTGCATGGCAATGACGCGCTTCACGCGGCGGTAGGCCTGCCTCGGGGTCATGGTGCGGACGCTGTTGGAGTACGAGGGCAGGCCGGAGCCCTCGGTGGAGGCCGAGCTGTCGGCCAGCGAGGCGAGGTAGACCTTGACGCAGTAGCCAAAGGTGGCAAAGGTGGTGATGACGGTGATGCCGGCAAAGATGAGGAGGGGCACCCAGAGGTCGGCCAGGCTGTTGTCGTGGTTGATGTGGCAGATGGTGCCGAAGCGAAAGGAGACACCGCTGAAGACGAGGGCGAGGACGATGCCGATGAGGGGCACGCCCCAGCCGGCGGCCTGGGCAAAGTACATGAAGGGGCGGCCGACGGTGACCTGCCAGCAAATCTGCAGGTGCAGCGAGAGGGAGCGCAGAAAGGCCCACATGACGCCGCTCCAGCCGCCGAGGATGAGGAGGGCGCCCGAGGCGCCGCAGACCTTGCTGGTGGCCATGCCGTGGGGGGTGATGCGGTCGTAGCACTGGTCGGGCTGGGCGGCGAGCGGGACGACGAAGCCCATGTTCATGAGGAAGACGCCGGCGGTGAGGCAGATGCTGAGGTAGTGGCGGTTGGTCTTGTCGACGGGCAGAAAGGCCCAGGAGAGGAGCAGGTAGAGGCAGCAGAGGGCGCTGACGGTGGCGATCCAGTTGGCGACGGTGCCGATGGTGCGGAAGCTGTCGGGGTAGACCCAGTCGGACAGGGGGCAGGGCAGGCAGCACTGTATGCCGTCTGCGATTTTCTGGCAGAGGCGGCCGTCGACGACTTTGAGGGACGGAGAGTCAGCAACGCAGGGAGCAGGGTGTTGAAGCGTGGGCTTGGGGATCAATCGACTTACATCCTCCGCTGTTGGGATAAAGCCTAGCATCGTAGAATGGCGGCGGGCAGATGTTGGCCATGTTGACGACCATTTTGGCGATTTTTGACGAGGCCCGACGGACGGTAATGTGAAAAGGAAAAAGGCAGTGGTGTTGGGGTCGCAACACACGTCCAATTGGTATCTATTTAGAGATTACGCTGGCGGAAAGTCAATCGAGACGCTGCGGGAGCGGCAAGACGGGACGGGTGGAGCAAAGCGGCAAACGTTGTCGTTGGGGTTCGCAACACAGCGTGACAGAATCGGCGAGATGAAGCGAGGAGAGTACCGTCGAGAAGAGGCGTGACTGAAGAACCGGAGTGCTGGAGTCAGACTAGGAGGAGCTGTGCCATGTTGGGAGTTGTTCGTCTAGTAAAAGGGTCCTTTGGTGATGGGACTTTGAACAGCCAATGCCAGTTGTAGTAGGGCTGAATGATGAAGGGTCAGATAGACACGGCAGTGATGCAACTACATTCAGAGCAGTTTTGGCATCAAGTTACGGAGAAGAAGAGTCGACGGAGACAGAGGAGAGGAAGACGGTCGAGGACAAAGTGGTGGGTACATGCGGGGAGGGCAGACGACTTATACACACAGAGAGAGATGCGAGGTGCGGCTGGGTTTGGGTTGTCGATGGGGGGAGTGTGTGGAACTACAACCGTGCTGGAGAAGCGAAAGGAAAAAAAGGAAACGCGCCAAGTGGGATCATAGGTTAAAAAAGGCTGGGAGGGGTGTATAGTATTTCGCGGGCATTTAAAGAGAAAAAGTGACGAGGGTCTGATGTGCGGGATGGAGGGAGCGCGGGATAGCAGAAGAACGGGACATGGAGGTGGTGCAAGTGGTGGTCAAGTGGTGGTCAAGTTGGTGTGGGTGGGTGTGAGTCGGTCGTCGAGAGTCAAGAGGAGCTAGCAGGGGGGGCGAGGCGTGCGCTAAAGAGACTCTGAAGGACGCTATATCCAAGAAAAGGGACCACCCCTCCCCCCCTGGGGCGCAGGCAGAGAGGCAGGGGTCTGCAAGGTGCCTGGCTGGCAGGACGGCGGGACAAGACAGGCAACTAACTTACACGGGGGCTCAGGGCATGGCAGTGGACTCGAGCGCTGGTCCAAGAGCTGGCACAGCAGCTCGGGCATTCCCCACCACCGCCTGCAAAGGCACGGCATGACCAGAGCAGAAGAGAATTATTCAAGTTGGGAAAGAAAATGGCAGAAATATACGCATTAATTACGATGGGCCAACGAGTGAAAGGAAAGAAGAGCAGGGACAAGGTGGCCGGTTCCAGGTCTCCCGCTGGCGACATCTCCCAGCAGACGGACTCGGCAAGCAACCAGATTACTATATCAGTACCGCCTGGTTGCTGCTGGAACTGGCCCGTCCACCGGCTCTACTAGTAACAAATCGCAACGGATAAAAATACCACGTAAGTATTCTGCGGTACTCTGTAATGGCATCAATACTGGCACAGCACCTAGTGAATGCAGAAAATTCCAGAGAAAAAAAACATGTAAATGTCCGAGTCCCATCTCTCATCAACTATTGTAATTTCTCACGGCCGTGATTGGCAGAAAATGTGCAATTCTTTTTACGAAAGCTTGGCCGCACACAACAAGCGACACCTCGACCGTGGCTTGACTTTTTGCCTGTCAATTTTCATTTGCTGCTGCAGCCTGCCTCGCCACCGTTGCACGCCGGCCTTGTTGCCCAATGAGCAGGCTGTGCAGGCTGAACAGGGGATAGTTTTTTTTCTTCTCGACGACTCGAGCTGGATGTCCTACCTACCACTGACCAGTAGCACTTTGTGGAGGCGTGTGCGCCCTTGCTATACGAATATATATCTGCCCAATGAGAGACGGCATCGATCGTTGCCCACCACCAGTCTGTCGTCTGTGACCCTCAGGGCCAGCAGACGGAATGCGCCCGCCTTGAGATCAACGACGACGACGGTTTCCTGTCCCGTGTACGGAGTATAATCAGCCCGTCCCGTTCGCACAGGAAAAAGAAAGAGGACAAGGCAAGTAGAAGAAGAGCTAGTTTATCTTTCTTTTTTTTTTTCTTCTCTCTCTTTGAACCCAGAACCCTTCCGGGCAAGGGCCGATGGAGCGTCCCCTGCCTCGACACCTGGACACGAGCCAAGTCCTCCAGGGGCACGACGCGTGGTGGCGGCGCCGCCCAGCTTTGGGTGTGGTGGGGGGGAGCAGACGCCTCTTTCTCTCTCTCTGTCCGTCTTTCTGTTGCAGAATGTGGTGGTGGCGTTCAATATTGAAAAGCCTAGAAGGCACCACGATGACATTGCGCGCTAAGACTCGCACACTGGCAGCTGCTTAAATTGCCAAGTATTCTTCTCGACTGTACGTCGACCACTGTTGATACATAGCTACCTGTTCAGCTACCCCCAGTACCCCCCCAGCCTGTCAAAGCCTCATCACCCTAGCGTCGTCTTTGGAATTTCCAGGGCTCTAAATAAACCGCTGTGGAGCGCAACGTGCTACGCAAGGCTGGCTTGGCTGTTTCCGGCGCACCACGTACAGCCCTTGACGTTGGTGAGAGGTGTCCCGTCGCCGGTGGGCGGCCTTTTCGACCCAGAGGCTCTCGCAATAACCCTCTGGCACCGGCAATTGGCTGGCGGTGCGCACGAACAACTTGCATCTCCTGGCAACGCATAATAAAACAAGGTGGATATTCGCTTGCGCAGATGGAACCAGTTGCTGGCCCCCCCAAGACAAAAGACGGCCAAAAATGGGCCAAAGCCACAGGAGCCAATGGCAAAGCCTCACTTTTGCAGACCCTCTTGGCTGATGCCCTCTGCATGAGAGAAAGAGCCCCAGCTGCGGATGGAGTCAGCTGGGGCTTGCCGCATGTGGTTCTGCGCGAATGGGCGTCGTGCGCGCGCCGAGAAGGAACAGGACGACTCCGTCCTAGTCGAGCACTTGTATACTGGCACGGCTATATGCGCATGCGTAATGCTTCCAGATTCGTACAGGCGCATATTCAGTAAATACAAGTAAAAGCGGCCAGCCGAGCCAAGGCTTTTCTACCAGCACTTGCAAAAGGTTGCTCGGCTCAGTGTATACGGATATGCGCCTCTTTGCTTTCCACACCCTCACGAAGCTCGCCTCTGCTTGATCACACAAGCGACGACAGGTGAGGTCCCGCCGACGACAAAACCCCCAGCTTGCTCCTCTGTCCTTTCTTGCTGATAAATAACGGCCAGACGTGCAAAACGAGGCTCTCGGGCCAGGAACAGGCTGGTGCACGCTATTCCAGTTTCGGATCCGCTCCGGCGGCGCGGCCCTACTTTGCTCTTTTTGCCGCCGGCCCTCTCGGCTTACACCGGGGGAATGCCAGGAAGCACAAAGTCCAGCCCCGGGCCGAATATCTGACTGGCTTTTTATACGGTCGTCTCGTGGCGAGAAAGGTAAAAGATGATGCACAACGGTCAATTTTCGTTCTTTCTTTTTTTTTTTTCATCAACGCCTCTACTTTTCTGATTTCCTTGCAAAAAAAGATGGTCAACCCAAAATTCCATCATTGTCCATCCCTGCCTTGAATCTGCCCTCCCTCGGCGGGTCATGACCCTGGGGCATCCCCGTTCCAGAGTTATGGGACGCTATGGAGCTTTTTTTTTTCGGCGCGAAAGCGCTCCAAAGTCTTTTGTTGGGATCTGGGCGCCGGTGCGGCGGTAGCGAGGCCCCGAGTAGAATCTACCACTGCCCCCATGTCGTGCGCTGTGCGCTGCAAGGGCCGACCAACCACCACAATGGCGAAACAGTCGTGCCGCAACACTAGGTTCCTAGGGCAGCGCCAGAGCCATCATCAAATCGGGCCTGCTTGCGCCGTTTGAGTTTGATCCCCTTCAAGGTATATTGGACGTTGAAATCCTCCGCCTGCCTCCTTGTGGGCAAGGCCAACTACAACTACTTCCCGTGCCCACTTACACTGCACCGTGCCTGATATAGCCCACGCTACGCATAACAGTTGCCATGTTCTCCGCAGGATACGCGCCACAGCTGTAAAAACTTGACATTTTCTCACAAATTCTCCAGAAAGATGGTCAAAGGTAACTCGGCACCATGCACAACGTCGCATCCTCCAGAAGCGGGTGGGCGGGCAGGCGGCACCTCCCGCCGTCGTTCACGCGACCAACATGGGACGCACAAGAGACGGCCCAGTCCAATGTCGCTAGTGCATGAATGATTGATGCAGCATGTGGCAAGTCAACCAGTTTCCCCAGTCTGCCATTGGCGTACCTCTGCAGCGGAAACCCACCCGTAGACTGGTCAGTGGCTTTGACATATGGCCTGACACCGCGTAGCCTGCATTACTCTGATTTCAAAACCAGTCTTTGCTGGGACATTGGCTCTGTTCCTGGCTGTTCTCATATACATGTATTGCTTTTTGGCATGACGAAAAGCTGTACGAGTTCAGCCAGGCCGACTTGCTTACCAAAAACGCATCACCCGCGGCGCAAGCCGAGTACATACCCTGCGTGCCTGCGCAACTCTACTGAACCTGGACGCTTGTAAGAGGTACAAATAACTGGAATAGCCTAGCTCGCCCGTGTGCCTACTGGTTGAAGCTCCCAGTCAGCATCCTAAAGTCGGCGCACGTTGAGCATTTGCGACACACCAGCCATGCAGGCTCTCGCTAGCCCTTGTGGCTTGTCCGTCTGCGCTCCCGATGATTCACTGCCCAGCCCATGTAATTTACCCCGGGATATTTGACGAGTGACCGTCCTGGTCGCATGGCATTCGGCGGTCTGTGCACCAAACAGACAGACGGGTGGATGGATGGGTGGTTGTGTGCTGAGACATGGGTTGTGCGCAGCCACCACTCATCAGTATTCGCGAAATTCGATGAGCGGGCAACTAGTCTCCATCGGCAAGGTGTCCCGAAGAAGCAGAGCATGACGATGCTTGATCCGAGGTAAGAATATACATCACACGACCAATGGTCGACGCAGTTGGCGAGTTGGCCTCTTGTCGCTCCCTACCTCGCTCGGACATGTTCAACCTGACGAGTGCTGTCGGTAGTTCTATTTTTCGTGGACCATCGCCACACGCTGTTCAGATGCGAGGCACAACAAAAACCAGCCAAGCAGAGTTTTTATTCCCTGTCTATTTTAATTTAAAAAGTCCAACGTGTGAGATGTTATCGCATCTCGTCATAGGGCGAGCGAGAGCAAATCCCCATATGTTGCCGCCGGCTGCCTGCAGGCGATCTAGCGCCACCTGTCAGCGCTCCCCTGTCACCCCGAGCAGACGGCGTCCTGGGCCTGTGAGTGGCCAGTCCCTCCAGCCTGCCAGCTGCCGCGCAAGCCATACAGGCCCTGCATTTCGCTCCAGCCCGTCTGCCAGCAAACGGGCGATCCAGTCATGTCGTGCTTGGCTGGCCAACTAGATTTCCTTTTTGCATCGACGTGGGTGACGAGTCGCAATCACATCGTGACCAAGCAAAGACCCCGAGTCCTGCGTCTTCCCATTAACCACACACCCTTTGCATTCGGCAGATGATCCGATGGCCGACTCGACGTCGGAGCCGTCGTCTTGGTTGGACGCGGGGGGGATGTGCGCCACTGCTGCAGCCATCGAAAGACCTGGCTTTTGTTTGACAGACAGCACGGCAACACACTCGATGAACAGCGGCATTTCGTCACCTTCAGGCCATCAGCTGATCTTTTTTTTTTTTGCTTTGCGGCCGCGTCCAAGTTAACGCCGACTCGCTCACTAGCTTCGTACATTGATGCCTTTTGATACTGCCACAAACACTCGCGCAGAGTTGCCCTAGCGCCATGGCTGATCTTGGACGACGTCGACGTACTAGACAGCACACACGCACACTCATCACGCAGCCAAGACTGGTCCCGTAGCTGGGGTACATGGCGCGTTGTAACCCACCACCACCCGAATCTCACAGAAGGTTGCGTCAAAGTTCCAAGTCGTTGCCTTCTACGGCACCTTACCCACCATCAGAACATCTGCCATGTTCCAAACCATGCTAAGAAGAAAGCTTGGAGGACGGCGGCATCGTCTCGAGAGTTGTGGCAACGCCAACTGACGGCACAGCAGCTAGCGGCGGTGTCTCATGCTGCTTATTACAGTTGAATCACCCCGACGATTGGCGCTGTTTCGACGTCGCGATGTTGCCTTTTTCGCGGTGCAAAAAAGCTCATACTGAGACCAACAGAGATTTACGTCGCAATTCACGGCAAAGACAAGAACAAGCTTCATTTGCCATTGTCGGCCCCGAGTCAAGTGCTGAGACAATTCTGCGGTGTTGCTGCAGCCCGCCGCGCCGCCTTTTTGGCTGGTCTGCAGGGGTTTCGGTCTGGCGTCTGTGACACATGCTTTCGGCGCAACGGACGTTTCAAAAGGAATCTGCAGCCTCGGACAAGCTGCGCCAAGTGGCGCGCTCTGGGAACTACTGTTGGATTAACCAAGCCACCGTGTAGTCTATCGTTCGTGAACGATGCCTCGAATGAGTTGAACAATCCATCACAGCCGCGCCAAGCACGGAGCAGACGAAAAACGTTGTCGCAGTCTGGTCTGGAACGACGCCATCTTGTACGAATACGCATGTGAAGATTCTCCATTGACCCTGCGTACGTTGGGACGATTTCCTCGGGATCTACATGACAAGAAATTGTCCGGACTTTCCTGATACCGCAAGGAGCTGACTGGCAGCTCGGATCCGCCGGCATTCACACGGAAACGAGCAGGAAAGCATATGGGAAATCGTCCTTTTTTTAAAAAGTAAGAAAGAAAAAGGCGGTAACAACAGATTCCAGGAGCTCACACGGGCAGTTCTCGCTTGCCCCAAGGCCTGACACCTTATTTCCGCCATAGTCACGCATTAGTTTTGCATTGAACTGGCTGCATTGGAATTGTATTCCTTCATCGCTGGTTGACGACCGTTGTGACCCAACATTCGACCCCACAGCGCCACGCCGACAGCCACCATGCAGCAACCTCATGGCAACGCTTCCTGTCAGTCAAGCCTACTTCATCTGTCAGAAGCAAAATGTGGCTTTGTGAGCTGGTTAGATTCTCGGCCGTAGCCAAACTGGCCAATATTGATTGCGATCCGCAATGGCGGTGGGCGGACGAGCGGTGACCCGGCCATGACATCCCACCCAAATGAGCTTCCCCAGACACACCATCGATGGCTTGCAGCCGTGTCTTCAATCTCATGTTGTAGGAAATTATGCTCGGACCCTCATCGTCGGCTCAATCATGAGCTCCGTCAAAGCTAGCGCTCCTTCTAGAAGAGAGCTTCGACGACTAGGGCTGCGTTTGACGATGTATCCTGGGACTGCACCAGTAGCGCGAGGTCATCGAGCTAACGAGAAGAACGCCATCGAAACTGCAACGACTATACTCGGTGCTTCAATGCCGACAGACTTGTTATGCAAGTTGCGCACGGGAAATAGCGACACAATGGCTCGAAGCTTTGCAGCCTGGTGCTGATGCAACAGTTGTGGCAGCTCTGATTTGGGAATAGCGCGCCTGCAGCATGTAAGTGCTGCAGAACAGTTCCTGGTCCCAAGGCTTGCGCTAATACTGCACCTAGTCGCCATGTGTATGTGTCTACTTGTCGACTTGCTGCAACCACCACGCAACTACAACACCCCATGAAACAGAGGCTAGGAGACGGCTAGTAGGTCTCAATATCTGCCAAAACTGAATCGCGAATGCTTGGGATGGGTGACTGCGATTCTCCTGTGCGCAACAAATCCCCGAGACTAATTAAATGAAGAATCCCTGCTATTTAGCCCCTTCGAATCAGACCCGAGCTCCAGTCTGTACAGCCTTTGCGGGGCGTCGCGGGGTCCAACGGGCTAACGTAGATGGGGGCGGATTGGCACACCCACACACCCTCCTTGGACATACTTCCTAATTTCGATACAGGTCCGTGTTATGGAGTCCATGGCGGAGGGCTAGGCAGGGCCAACAAACGCCAAGCGCACGCCATGAGCATAGGCAGAAAGACCTGGACCTGACGCAGTCCTTGTGTCTCCATTCTCATGGCGTTGACCGTTCCTGTCGAGGACTCCGCAACCCGATACTGTTTACGAAATAGTCCTCGGCGCTCTTCCAGACAGTCGGGTCTGGATTGTGTCCGCCGGGCTGGACGGGCTTCCGACCCTCGGCCGGCGCGAAAAAGAGCTCGCTCATGGAACGTGGCATTGATGATGCCGTCGAATCACACAGACGCTGTGTTGCAGGTTTCACCATCTGTGCAGACATTCCAGCGAGGCCAGAGTTTAAGCTCCATTGGCTGTTCAAGTGTTGCACTCATTGCATTGAGTTACCTCGGTGCCATTGTCAATACGGTTGTTTTTAAGACAAGCCCTCGATTTTCGACGTCGAACGCAATTACATAAACTAGTGTTGAACAGTGCATCCTCAACAGCGCCGTACGCATGCATACATGCATGCATGCCATTCCACAGAAGCAGCCTCGTCTTACACCACCAAGAAAAAAGCGCGTATCCGTACCTGCGGCCCCCCTTTTTGTTCTACGTATGCTGAGCAAGACCTCGGTGCGCCGAAAAATAGGCTGCGTATATTAGCAAAACATCCAGTGCTGGATGAGATGGATAACCGGCTTGGTGGAGTTGTGCCGCCCCCAGCTTGCAAGTGACATGCAAGATGCCTCCGCTGGACGTGACGCAGAATGGCGATGACACTAACAAAGATTTAATTGCTTTCGAACGCGAGCGGATATCAGAGAGCAAAAGCAGGGCCTCGAACCGCAACTTTCAGAGTGGGCGGCGGGTCGCGCTGGCCGGAGCGCTCTGCGATGATCGAGTCTGTTCGAGCTGTTCCCCGTCAAGAGGTGGATAGAGACGCTCAAGGCAGATTGTGATGGGCGGCCATGTGCCCTGAATGGTACGGAATAATGACTCGCATCCGCCCCGTACGGATCGCGATTGTGTATTTTTGGATGCGAAATGTAGAGGAAGATGACGACCTCTGCTTCATGTGGTGATTGTGGTAGTGCTTGAGCGGGCAGCACCTCTTGCATAGCTGTTCTCGGACGTGGAGTTCTCTGTGCCGCCAAAGGCTCGAGACTGCGCATGGCAACTCTCGCATTGCAACTTTGTCGTAAACTTCCGCAGTGCATCGCATTGTAACTCGCATTACTGAAAAGTAAAAAGGCAATGTTGGCTAGGTAGCTTTCCTCTTGCATCACTATAGTTATGCTAACGTTGCGGGCCTGAGGGACAGTGCCCGCTGCAGTGGACACTTCAACAAGACCAACAAGCTCTTTTGCGCCAAAGACGGAAGTTTCAAGGTCACTTGGACTCGTATACAGGACGGCATTGAGCATTCACAGTTCAGCCCTGCGTGGAAGCTGCGGCAGAGCACGGTCTCGCTGGATGTGCACGTCCGGCGCGCTCTTGCCTGCCGGAGGGTTCGTGTCGTAACTTTCAATGGACGTCAACCAAGTCCCCGGCGTACCTTTATGCCATCTGTAGTTTGTTTCAGGCTCCTCGTGTACTTGGGCGTTCGTCTGTACTCGAGATTGCCCATGCGTCGTGGAGGGCAATTACGGATGGCATCAATGCGGCCGCTGCCAGTCCCAACTTTGGACAATGCTAACCCGATTCAAGAATAGGACCAATCCAGTGTCGCAATGGATGCGGTAAATTCTCTGATTTGGAATAGAATCCGGACGCATTTCATTGTGAGTGGAGCAGCGGCCGATTTGCCACTTCATGGCACACTTACATCAACAAGTCCGAGAGCCCGGCTGATATCACCGTATCACCGACAGAGGGCGTGGTGACGGCTCATCGATCCTGATCTCTCCAATTTCCACAAATAAATAATTTCGCAGGTCAGTGTACCACTTGCGTTTGTTCCGCTTGCGAGTCAAATCCCCGTCTTGATCGATACCTGTCTCGACACGCGCTGTGGGGGTTTGAAACAGCATGTCCAAGCGCTCTGCGTGCGCGCCGAGCCGGGGGGGGGGGGCCTCGGCGGAGAAGCTTGTCTGCTTTGACACCTTCCTTCATGTAACGTTATTTTAATTGTTGGTGAAGCGTGAAGAGAGCGAGGGCTTGGCACGAAAGGTTTGATTGCAGATAATGTTTCACACTTGCTTGGGGGTGGTGAAGACACCATCTCGTCCAAGACAAAACTACACTTCGTAGAGAGTGCCCGACTGTTCTCTTATCTTATCTTCTACGGAGTGTAGCTCTTTCCGCATGTGGCTCTTCGTTTCCGAATCTAGGATCTATTAAATCAAGAAGAAGGATAAAAAAAAATAAGGAAAATGAGGAAGTCAAAGAAAACCACGCCGAACAAGGAATAGTCACCACGAGACAATCCGGGGTCGATGCCCTGTACACCGCTCGAAGCCGAAAGAAGCAAAAAAAAAAAAAAAACGATGGCCAGCTTGCCAAGGTTCATTTGCCGAAGCGCAGACCAGAATTCATCCATCCCTGATCAAACGTGATCCCAGTTCCGCGCGACTCGCGGCAACGTGGAGATTTTTCTTCTTTCCTTTTTCCCCCATCAAGATGGAATCGTGTCTCCTTGCAGCCACGCCCCCCCTTTTCTTACCCCATCTCCATCGGACCAGAAGAAGGAAAAAAAGTGTTTCGGTCCGTGCGGATGAGGAAATTAAAAAAGGAAAAAAAAAACGCATCGGGCCCGCCTTTTCGTCGCGACAATACGATTTGGTAAAGAAACAAAGAGAAATGGTGCGCAAAACTTACTCCACTGATGGCGCCAAGCCACAGCTGCAATGAGGCGCATCAAATTAAATGTATAAAATTTGGGGGCTTTGAATACATCGAAAAACCTGATTGATAAAGAATGTCTTTTACGTTGTTGGCATCTCGGCTCTTGCTGTAGCTAGGAGCAGAGACGTCATTGGAAACCTTGCCGGCGCCACGCCGTATATACATTTTCACTTTTTGCTCGGTGCTCGAGTCTTTTCGACGGCCCTGGCGGCTGCTTGCTTCACTGACTGTTTCTGTGTATATAGTATGGACGGATCCTTCAGTTGCAGTCCATTCCATCCGCCACATCGCTGTGTAGATGCTACGACATTTCGTAGTTTCGCGCCGCCAGCCTGGGACCATGTCCATTCGCAACATCACGGTCGAGTTTGGACTTTTGCTTCGCAGACAGGCAATGGATCTATCCTCGACAGTGGCTTGAAGGACTTGTAGTGGCTTGACTGACTTGCTCGAGTGGCTGTAAACGACTGTGACGGCGTGATGCGGCGCAAAATTTGATGCCTCCCGTGATGTGCCAATTTTTGTCAAGACGATGCCTTAGTATAGCAACGGCAAAGAATCCATGCTTCGCTACAGAGCCAACAGCATCCCATCTACTCTTGCAATCCATCACTCTTGGTGCCGACATCACACACGCCCTCATCCTTTCCGCATCGAGTCTCGCACATCAACACAATGGAAGATCGACCTCCCACTCCCGAGCCCGTCTTCGATCCCGGCGCCGCCTACCAGTCGCCGTCCCCGTGGCCTGCTCCGGCTCCGGATCCTGCTCCTCCTCCTCCTCCTCCACCACCTCCGCCCGACCAACACGTGCTCGGCGTCGGCCCGGTGCACGACACGAGCGTCAGCTATCTAGACCCCCTTTACGATCCTCACTGCGCCATGAGCCGGCGAGACATTGAGCAGAGGCTGTCGGTGGTGCCCTTTGCGGCGGTCCAGGACGTGACGAGTTTCGACTCTCGAATGGTGCTCAGGGCCCTGCCGCTCGACGCGGGCGCCCTCCGCTCGTTTGACCTGGAGAGCTTCCCGGAGCGCACGGCCGCCATTGACATGCTCCGTGGCCGGGAGGCCTTGATGCGGCAGGCCGAGGCCGTCGTCGGCGGGCTGGGCCTCGCGCGGCCCCAGGGCGGCGGCGTCTTGGACTGGGTGCCTGGTGGCCACATTACCGGCCCGGGTCTCATGTCGCTGCGGTGGCAGCTCATCCGGAGAGAGATGCTCATGTACAACACCTTTCCCTGGCTCGATCTGTACGGGGTCAACACGGGCTTCATCCGGCCAGAGCTCTACGTCATTGAGGCTTTGCACCTGTCGTCTTGGCCATTGGGGCCAATCTTTGCCACCATCAGAATCGTTGCCGAATGCTATCCTCAAAGAGAACCAGTCGCGTAAGTCCAACCCGTAGACAGCTCGACGACGGGACGCTCCGCTGACAATGGGGAAAACCGTAGTTACGAATGCTCATCAGGCTCAGGTCTGTGCTTCAACGGCTGCCGTATTTGCTTGGGCCGGCGCTGGAGGGTTGCTTGGTAGCAGCAAGGGCCGAGGCAATGGTCCCCGAACATCAGATACGCAGATTACACGCCCGCGCTGTCGGCACTGCTGTCATTGCTGGCCCGGCTCAGCGGCCTCGAGGCTGCCCTGTGCTTCTTCCACGTTGAAACTGTCTCCAATGCTCTACTCCGCCTCGACGCTCCGACAAAGGTCATGTAGATGGACACTTGCGTAGCCTCGTCTGAAAAAAATAATATCCGGTACAAATAGCTCCAGCGCGGGCATTCTTTTCGCTCCGCCTCCGGATTACTTTGCCATTGCAATATAATTTAGCGTCAGGGGTCAACTTGAGGGCTCAGCCAAGTTGGGAAGGGGGGGTGTGGGAAACGAGTCAGTGGGGTGGCCGAGGTTGCTGCACTATGGACAAAGTGTAGATCCTTCATGTGTCTGTGAGTGTTTTACAAATTCTTTTGGAAATTCTTTTGGGCTGGAAATCAAGGAGTTTTGTTGGGATTCTATAGTGTTGTTTTTCCAAGGTCAAGTTTTCTTAGGCGCAAAGTCATGTACATGGGCGACTTTTGATACGTGCCGCCTGCAGGGAGAAAGTTGTGGCTGCATCCATCGAACCATCCACCCCATTGCGAGAAACAAACTGAAAGTCTCGTATGATTTTGCTTTTTATGCTTTTTTTAGAATCATGTCGGGAGCAATCTTCCTTGGAATATGCAGCATCGCACCCTAACCCACGGGTAAGGGATCCCGCACGGCTCGGCAAAAGCTTGTCCTTCACTCTGCCGACAGTAGCTTGTTTCACACCAGATGCCGGCCAGGTAGATTCATCTCCGCTACACCGTATACTTCACATTGAGTTTGTCCCGTGCCTGGCTGAAAGCTCGTGCTGGCAACTGTCAGTGGTGATAGAGCCAGGTGCCGTTATACCGGTCTCAACTAAAATCGGCAAAATGAGCCAACGCAGGGGCATGCTGGATCGTGGTGGATAATAACTTCGAGAATGATATTGCTCTGCACCTGCTCAAATCAGCGTTTTACATTACTGAGAGTGATACAAAGCGCTATTTCAACTTTATAAAACACAAAGTGTATGCAATGCCTCATAGCGAGCAGTATAGGGTAGGTAGCCCTCGCGACTGGAACTGGGCTGATGCCGTTGTGTGTCTGTCTAATCAACGGATTGGAAGCGCATAAATATTTTGGTTTTCAAATCTGTCGAGAAGTCCAGATTCAACTTGGTGATATAAAAGCTCGATGCCAACTGGCGAGAGACACTGGTCTCATTCATGTCATGGTTACACAGTCAACATGATTTTACCCCACCACGACAGCCAAACTCCATCCCACCAGAGCCATCTTCCGTCAAGAGCGTTATAGGTGTAAGATTGACAGTCTGCAGCACCTGTGGTCATACCGAAACAATATCCATACCGTCAGATTACTACTCCAAGCCTTGCTGAAAGTCGCATGAGGAGTCGCAAGACCGTAGCGTGCGACACCAACACTTGAGAACAAAAAAACTCAATATCCGACAACTCATCATGGCGGCACCGCTGGTATCAGCGTTCCAGCTCGCGCGCGACTGCCGCCTGCCGGCACCCTCCACCATCAAGGTCAAGAACCTGCACGCCACGATCCAGGGCCCTCAGGACGCCTGGGGCCGGCCCGACCGGCCGCAGCCCGTTGCCATCTCGGCCGCCGTGTCGCTCGACGCGCCGTTTGGCGCCTCGTCCGCCACCGACACCGTCGCCACCGACACCGTCCACTACGGCCTCTTGAGCAAGGCGATCCTGTCCATCCTCTCCACGGCCGCGCCCGTCGGGAGCCTCCGGCACCTGCTGGACACAATGTGGACGGAGATGACGGGCTTCGACTCGCGCGGACGACGTGCCGTCGTCCGCCACCAGCCACCGTTTCTTCACTTTGCGCAGCTGCGGGCGCTGGAAGTCACGCTGCGGCTGCCGAAAGCGACGCTGCTCGGCGAGGGCGTCAGCCTGACCGTGGCGGGGGGCTTCGAGGCGGCGGCGGCAGCCGCAGCGGCAAAGGGCGAGGAGGTGTCGGTCAAGTCCGTCATGCGCCAGAGCGCAGTCTCGCTCAGGATTCACGGCCTGCGAGTCCCGACGCTCATTGGCGTCAACAGCAACGAGAGGCTGGCCAAGCAGGTCGTGGTTGCGAGCGTGGAGATTGACAGGCTAGAGGATGATCTGGACGTCTACCCCGAGCTAGAGCAGGTCATCGTTCAGGTATGCTACGAGGACCCGACATCATGAACAACATCACTGGTCACTCTCGCTCTCGTTTTTATTAACCATCTTTTTGCTCCAGGTCATGTCGGACTCTTCGTACGAGACTCTCGAAGCGCTCGGGAAGCATCTCACAGTAGCTATCTCGGCGCACCTGCATGCCAAGCATGCGCCGTCGCGAGACGGCGCCGGATGGGATATTCGCATCTCGCTGGAGAAGCCAATCGCGGTGCCTCTCGCAGACGCGGCTTGTGTGGAGATGAGCACCAACACAAACGACGTATCAAGCCGAAAAGAATGAATTTGTAAAATGAAATGGGTATTGCAAACATCCAAAAAAGGACATGGTCTCTGGAGACGCACTGTATATAAATCTAAAGACTAGCATACAACAAGTAAGCTCGAAAAGGACGAATGAGACTACGTCTAAAGCATGTCCTGGATATGAAGAAAAAAGGCGAAATCTCGCTGTCTAATGGTTTCATGTCACATAAAATACAATCAAAACAAAGTCAAAGTGAAAAAAGCTGTCCCTCGGTGAGCACATGCACGCAATTTTGCGGGCGACAACAGACAAAGACAAACGTCCAACACCCAAGATTGAAGCTGCCCGCACGCTATACAACAAACTTGTTGCACTGGGGAATGTCGCCGTTGGTCACCTGGCGGATAAAGTCGGGATCAGGATCGAAGAGCATGACGTGAAAGTGCTCGACGGCGTGGATGGACTTGAGAGCGGCCCAATTCTTGAACCACATGACCTGTTGGGGTCAGTACATGTCGAAACACGGATAAGCATTCACGACAGTTGAAGCAGAGCGGCGCAGAAAGTTGATAGGAGTATAAACTTACATGACCCTCGGGCATCTTGGAGCGAAACGTTTTGGTAACGTAGCCTTCAATCTCGGCGCGGGCCGTGTCCGTCAGGTCGCCGGTAATGCTGTTGGCGACGAGCTCAAACTTAGTCCACACAACGAGGTGAATGATGCGCGAGTCGAGGCCGTACGGCCAGTCGTTGTACAGCACCTTGTAGTCGTCAGCAAACTCAAACGGCCTGCCGCGGGCCCGCACGGGGACCGACCAGCGCAGGCGCTCGTTGAGGACAAAGTCGGCAATGGTGCCGTGGCGCTGCGCGGTGCGGTAGGTGAACTCCTTATAGCGGCGCAGCTGCGAGGGCACGCGCTGGAAGCGCTCGAGGTGGTTGGTAGTGACGATGCGGGTGACGTCTGCCCAGGGAAGAATCTCATAGGCCGAGTCGGGCGTGGACACGCCCATGAGGTCCTTGGGGTTGAGGCCGCGCAGGAACTCGGGGCACTCGGGGCTGCGGTCCCGCTCGGGGACGTTGACGTGCCAAAAGGGAACAACATCAAGAGAGCCCATGGTCGCTGATGATGGTATTCGGAAAAAGATGAAATGAAAGTTTATTTCCCTAGTCGTGGCAGATGGACTCTGTCGCTTGTGGCGCTTTCTGACGGGAAGTTGAAGAGTCAAATTGGAATTTTTGTATGCTGTCGATGGGCGCGCAAGTTTTGCGATAGACTGAGTGAAGGCTTGAGGGCGTTCACGGTGCGGGCGCGGGCGGCGTTGCGGGATTGCCTATTTCGTACACACGGCCCAACAACTGAGCGAGGTGAGGTTGGCGCAAGGGTTGTGGGCGTAGCAGCAGCAGCCAGATGGGATTTTAATATGAAAGAAAAGGAAAAGAACTGCAAACTTGTAATGCTGAGAGGTCCGCGCCGATGGAGAAGAAAGGAAAAAGAAGAAAGAGAGGCGAAAGGTCAGACGCGGTCGGGGGGGACGGAAGGCAGGTCCATCTTATCCAGTGTTCCGGTCCACGATGCAAAGGTAGAATGCTTACTGGTCAGGCGGAGTCGCGGCGTCTATTACAAAGAGAGAGGTATAGTCTGCGGGCTTGTGTGGCTAGTGGTTGAAGAGTGAGTTTCAATGGCTGCAATGCTGCGACCAGTTGAGTCATGGAGCCTTCCAACGGCAAAGTCTGTTTCCCTACTGGTAGTTGAGGTGAGCCTGCGAAAAACAGTGACCAGCCGGCGCGCCGCCTTGTGTCATGCCAGGCCCGGAGGCAGGAACCGGGCGGATGCAACGTTGTGGTCAGGCTGGGGAAGCTCTCGGACATGGAAGGGTGGGGACGGGGCGGGGGAGACATGGGCGAGAAGTATTGGCCAACGGGCGAATAAGCACTGGGGGAAGTCTGTTATCCGCTAGGGCAGGCACTGACTAGGGAGAGCTTCCACCGAATCGTTCGGGCCAAAGACACACGGTCGGTGGTTGTTGCTGCTCACTGCTGTTGCTGCTGTGCTGGTGCTTGGCCAATTCCGGCGCCGGACAGGTGGCGCGGGCGAGCACAGAGGCACTGACTGAGAACCCTTCTGGGTGGTCTATGGAAGCCTTTTCGAACGCATTTGCAATGGGCTAATAATTAGCTCGTTTTGCAGCGCCAGCGCCACGCCAATGTCTGCTGCGATGTGAAGTAGAAGCGGGCATGATACCTTGGACGAGGACTTTTTCCAGTCATAAGACAATAGCTCGTATGCCTGATGCTTTTTGCACCATCAGCAGCAGTCATGTGAAGAGACAGCAGCTTACTCGACTTTTGTTCTTGTCACCATCCGCCGCTTTCTCGTTTTGCGGCGGCTCCGTCCGGCTTGCCTCAATGTTACCTAGTGCGATCGGGCAAGAGGAAACTGTGTGGCCTCAATAGCCTGCGGCCGCCGGCGGGCATGTTCGGGCCTGTGAACCGGCGCAGTGGTCTGTGACAACTAGCCTGCAGGAATGCGAGACACAAATGGCTTCCACCACGCCACGCACTGGTCAGTTTTGGGGGAGCTCTCGCCACAGGCCTGCCAAAGACACCATGATGTTGAGCCAATATCGGCCCCACGTGGAGGGCAGGCAAAGAGCCGACTCGCTGCGCAGGTGCGGGCGATGGTTGACGAGAAAAAAACGAAACTGGCCTGGGAACAAGGAGCCGTTGATGTGCGGTGACGTTTCTGTGATGTGCAACAAGACATAGCTCAGCAGAATTGCATCATTTGGAGCCATGCTGCTCCTCCAGTACTGAGACACCTTCAATGCAGCTCCAGCTCCCCGATGAAAGCTGCTGATGACCCGCGCAGTGTTCTTGTGAGAACTGCTAGATGCCCATCCACTAGATGTGCATATATACTAAATCAGCAGACCAAAGCGGTGCCTTGGTGGGCTGGCAAGCTGGTACGATACTGCGAGGCGAGTGGCAAACGGTGCGAGATGTAAAGAAGTGATGCAGACTGGTTCCTGGGGTTAGTGGACCAGGGCTGAGCGAGCCCGGATGAAGGAAAATTGAGCCTTCATGGTGCTCTTTGAATCCAAAAGGACAAACTTTCAGTCAGAACTCTCTCGTCTCTGGGTGACAGCTGTGCAAACAATTGGCAAAGTGATGGCGGGTAGGCAGGTGTGGCAGGCACAGGCAAGCTCGATCAACAATGATAACACTGGGGCGGCATTTCTTGATAGCGCCAATCTACGGCGGTGAGTTTTCGCTTCAACCGTGCTAAAAAGCCACTACCAGGTCAGCGTTGGGGGCAACAATCGGCCATTTCCAGTGGCTGGAGCACTCATTTTTTTCTTAGCTCGCCACTAACCATATCTCTCACTGCAGAAAGATTTTTCCCCTCTGCCTTGTTTATGCGAGCTTGCTGCAAGCCACATATCGCCTCCAGCTCTCTAGCACGTTAGTGGTCATCGCAAGTGCGGAGACTGATTGACAACGGCAGGCAAGCTAGAGAGTGAAGAAAAAAATCATTCTGTTGAGGCTGATGAGGGAATTGACGCTGCCAAATTTACTAATAGACCCCTCTAATTGCTCCGATGTCTAATGAGAGCCGGCCAAAGACAGGACGCCGGCCGGGCAGTGCCGGGCCAATGCGCAGATGGAATAGACATGGGACATAGTTCTAATGAGAAATTGGCCTATTATTAGAGAGGGAAACTGGGATGTTGTGGAAGGGGGATGCGCTGGCCGTGTACCTACCTCTACTGAGACGCAGGCCCGTCCGTGGTAGCTCGTAGGTAAGGCAGCTCTCGACAGAGGCAGCATCGTATATAGACCGAGAGAATCGCCGTCACGCACAAGAAAATAATTTCCCTCTTTGAGCTACAACCAAGTCTGCCATTTCAATTCCAATCCTCATACTCGAAAACAACCACCTCTGCCGTCTTGTCATCTGCCCGCGCCTTGTAAACCAACGGCAGGGACACGCTGCCGCCTCATTTGCTGCTAACAGGGGAAGCTCCAACCACCCCGCTGCCCTCATCGAACTGGTCAACCAGCCCCGCCTTTGGTCTGGTCGCCCCTTTCGCCTCTCTTGTTTCTCTGCCATTACAACAACCTCTTGCTCGTCTCTTGTTCAATTCCAACTGATCTTGCTCTTCACCTTCTTCTCCATCTTCTACTCTCCCTCCCTGTCCGTCGATTGCACCCGGCCTCGCTCTTCGACTGAACCGATCCCGCTTGGCACTTGCCCTACTACCGACGATTCTCCATCATGGCGGAAGCTATCAAGAGTGCTCTCCCCTCCCACCTCCGTCCGGCCGCTGGCAAGGACGAGGAAAACAATGGCTTCGAGAAGCGTCATCACGGCAAGACTCGCAGCCACATGGTAAGACCCCCTCCGCCCATGATTCACAGCCCCCAAACTCCTCGTCACTGCACTTGCCCGACCGAGTCGTCGCCACCCCAGTCACCGCCGTCCTACGCGCCGGCCCGCCAAGAGTCCAGGATAGCCTCACCGTTGGCAACGGACCGCACTGTTCCCCGATCAACGTGGGACATGTCCGCAGCCACTAGTGATGCCCGACGCTAGACATATCTACGATGACGAGATCTTGGGCTGCGTCGCATGGAATGACGGGCAAACGAACGTCCATGGCTTTCTCTGAGGTCGCACCTTCATGTAACTGGAGGACAGCTCTCCGCTACGCAGAGAAAGCTGCGCCACCATGGCAGTCTAAATATACTGCTACTACCACGCCCCGTTCCTTTTTTCACTATCAACACAACTCACAACCGTCTTCAGCATGGAAACCCAACTAACTCATCGCCTCCAGGCCTTTGAGAACACCTCGACCAATGTCGCCGCAGCCCAGATGCGCAATGCCCTCACAAACCTTGCCGAGAGCGTCGAGGACCCCAAACAGAAGAAGGTATGTTCCGCCCCTATCTACACCGGTGTCGTCCGTCCCTGACCAGTTGAAGCTCTTCGAAACCGAGATGGATAACTTCTTTGCTCTCTTCCGCCGCTACTTGAACGACAAGGCCAAGGGCAACGCTGTGTTAGTAGAACCTCTCTTCCCTCTCCCTCCACCTATATACGAGTCTAACATTGCCTAGTGACTGGGACCGCATCCGCCCCCCTGCTGCCGGTCAGGTCGTCGACTACGAGGACCTCGCCAACTCTGAGTCAGTCCAGTTCCTTAACAAGCTTGCTGTTCTCAAGCTCAACGGTGGTCTTGGTACCTCCATGGGCTGCGTTGGCCCCAAGTCAGTTATCGAGGTCCGCGATGGCATGTCCTTCCTTGATCTTTCTGTCCGTCAGATTGAGTTCCTCAACCGCACATACGACGTCAACGTCCCCTTCCTACTCATGAACTCGTTCAACACCAACGACGACACCGCAGCCATCATCAAGAAGTACGAGGGTCACAATGTCGATATTCTCACCTTCAACCAGTCCCGCTACCCCAGAATCTTCAAGGATTCCCAGCTTCCCGTTCCCAGCGACTATAACTCGTCCATCAGCGAGTGGTACCCTCCTGGCCACGGTGATGTCTTTGAGTCTCTCTACAACTCTGGCATTCTCGACCAGCTCCTCGAGCGCGGCATCGAAATCATCTTCCTCTCCAACGTGGACAATCTGGGCGCCGTCGTCGACCTGCGCATTCTCCAGCACATGATGGAGACCAAGGCTGAGTACATCATGGAACTCACCAACAAGACCAAGGCCGATGTCAAGGGTGGTACCATCATCGACTACGATGGCTCTGTTCGTCTGCTTGAAATTGCTCAGGTCCCCAAGGAGCACGTCAACGATTTCAAGTCGATCAAGAAGTTCAAGTACTTCAACACCAACAACATCTGGCTCAACCTCCGCGCCATCAAGCGCGTCGTCGAAAACGACGAGCTCGAGATGGAGATTATCCCCAACGCCAAGACTATCCCCGGCGACAAGAAGGGCGAGTCTGACATTTCTATTATGCAGCTCGAGACTGCTGTTGGTGCCGCCATTCGCCACTTCAACAACGCCCATGGTGTCAACGTCCCCCGTCGCCGTTTCCTTCCCGTCAAGACCTGCTCGGATCTTATGCTGGTCAAGTCCGATCTATACACTCTCAAGCACGGTCAGCTTCAAATGAGCGCCAACCGCTTCGGCGACGCGCCTCTGATCAAGCTCGGCAGTGACTTCAAGAAGGTTTCCGACTTCCAGAAGCATATCCCCTCCATCCCCAAAGTTCTCGAACTGGACCACCTCACCATTACTGGTGCTGTGAACCTGGGCCGTGGCGTCACCCTCAAGGGCACTGTCATTATTGTTGCCACCGAGGGTCAGACCATTGACATTCCTCCTGGCTCCATCCTTGAGAACGTTGTCGTCCAGGGCTCGCTCCGTCTGCTCGAGCATTAAGCGGCTTGAGCAACACAAACACAGAATATCCACAGCGGGAACTTGCCCGACAAACACGCAGTGCTCGAGGCTACAAATAATCTACAAATTCAATTTTACATGGGATAAGCGTTGCGGAGGGGTGGACCATGCCAGGGCATGTCATGCTCGAGCGATTCTGAGGAGACTTTTCATTTTTTCAGGAGCCAAGCTGTTTTGCGAGTCGACGGGCTTGGGCGCAGTATTGTATCTATTTAATATGTTTGTCCGTAGAATGAAGGACACGCCATTTTTGTTGAATATCGACACGTGAAGTACATGCATCTTCATGGTTGACGATGGATACATTACGTACGTAGAGATGTGTGATGCCGGAATTGTCGGACAAAAGTTCAAGTCGGCGAAGGTGACTCGGCCGATGGCTCTTTTACCAAGCGTCATTATGCATAAAGACAGACTGGCGCAGAATCCACCCACCATCTTCCGTTTTCGCCATGTACCACAAACGGCTGATAACCGCCCAGCCGAGACAGTCTCAAAGCATCTATTTCAGTCCCAAAGGGACGTCGGCGGCTATTTCTGCTTGCAATGCGCATTCCAATGATGACTTGGTAGCTGAACCTGGTCCCCTTGTTCCACGACGGAATGAACCCCTAAAGTGGCACCCCTCTCGCGTTGACTCAGGAGCCATTGTACCAGTGTGATGTGCATGTTTCGTCTACATCTCTTCAAAAAAAAAGTAATAATAAAAAGAAGGAAAAAAGAAAGAAAAAAAGGGTGTCGAATACTTTATTTTTAGGAGCAATAAAGAATCTCTGCTTCCGCACAGTGTCTGCCCTTTTGCTCCCCTCCAAACCCTCCTTGCCTCCCGTCCTGGTTTAGGTCAAGCGCGGAAATGCGGGCACCCAAGACGGCTGAGTCGAGGCGGCCTCGTAAATCATCTGTTGATTGGAACCACCCACTCTCGACCGGAGCTTGGTTCACTTTTCTTCTTCACCCCTTCTTTTTTTTTGATTGTGTCTTACTTGGCGGCGAGTAGCTGGGCCATCGATACCGACTTCTCCTTTTTGCTTTCCCGTGTACTACTTGGCACTTACTCTCTTTCTGCTTGCGCGTTGCTTTCCGATCGGCATCCCGTACAAGTTGTCGCACGTAACAAAGTTGGGTTCAGGGGACCTGTCGGCGCCTGCGATAAGGAGGTTCTAACGTGCACCACCAGCCGCGCGCGCCAAGAAACACGCAAATCACACAATGATTCAGCAATTATGTTTTCGGCGGCCGCTGTGGACGCTCCTGGCGGCCATTTTCACCCTCATATTCTTCTTTACCCTGACCAGCAAGGCGCCGCTGAGCAGCTCCGGCCTTGGACGGCTACGCCAGCACGGCGCAATTGACAACATCAAGAATGCGACATTGGGGGTACGTCCAGCTTCTGTACCGGGGGTCTTCGCATCGCATCTCCAAAAAGCTCGCGACGCCACTAACACGTATTCTCTTGTGCGCAGTTTGAAAAAATCTTTGTCGTGGGCCTCCCCGAGAGGACGGATCGCCGCGACGGCTTGACCTTCCAGGCGGACCTCAGCAACCTCCAGATTGAATTTATCGACGGCGTCAAGGGCGATCAAATTGCCAAAAAAGCTGTTCCCGTGGACGAAGAGGGCCTCAAAATCAAGCCGGCCGAAATTGGCTGCTGGCGAGGGCACATGAATGCCATTGTCGAGTACGTGTGGTCACTTTGCGAGCCTCAGTCGTTGGGCGATGGGCGCTAACCTTTGCACAGAACGATTCGCCAAAACCTGACATCTGTACTGATCCTTGAAGACGATTCCGACTGGGATGTCCGAATCCACGAACAGCTCCGTGATTTTGCCTTGTCCACGCGCGCTCTCATTCAGCCACTCGCAGGCTCTTCGCCAAGCTCGCCATCCTACGCCGACCCCACGTTCCTCGACCCGTCCCAACCCGACCCTCGCGAGGTTTCCTTTGATAGCCTTCCGAATACTGTTCTGCCTCGCCACTCGCCCTATGGCGACGATTGGGATCTTCTCTGGGTCGGCAATTGCGGTCTGCATTTCCCTTTCCCGACCTCGGAGAACATTGCCAAAGGGCGCGTCATTCACCGCGATGATACGACGGTGGCGCCCAAGGAAAATCTCTGGTCCATCAACAAGCCCTTTACGCTCAAGGAAGATTATCCCGCCCACACGCGCTCCGTGTCGCACGCCCAGGAGGGCGTGTGTACCTTGGGCTATGCGCTGAGCCATCGTGGAGCGAGGCGCATCATGCAGGAAATCGCGCTGAAGCCTGTGACCGACGCCTACGACATCCTGCTGCGCTTCTTTTGCGAAGGCACGCATGGCAGGAAGAAAGGAGTCTGCCTTGCGCCGCAGCCGCCCTACTTCCACCACCACAGACCTGCTGGCCCAATGGCTGCCATGAGTGACATTGGCGATCATGAGGGCGAGTTTAGAAAGCAGCCCATGACGGACATGGTTCGTTGGAGCGTTCGATTGAATGCCGATTTAATCATAGATGGACGCACGGATTATGTCGACCAGTACCCAGATCTATAATTTGATGGAGCTAGTGTTCTGCATGATCATGATTCTCCTTGTACTTTGCGCTTGTTGGGGCTCACTGATGGGTTATTGTATATTCCGATTGCTTGAATATTGGTGTATGATTATTGGCATGTTGTGCCCGTGGACGGGTTGGTTCGCGATTCACGGCGCTGAAGGCACAGTTTTGTTTTTCTCCTTTTTCTAATAGCATTATTGACGACGATCGGTGCGTGTCGGCTGTGTGGAAACAAGAACATTAGTATGCATCCATGGTCGTTAAAAATGTGTGAATCGCGACTTGAGTTGTGCACACATTAGTGTCACGCATTTTTCTCAGGTCGCAACATTGCTGATCGTTGGTGCTGGAGAAGCGGGCCGTCATCGGATCTCTTACATTGTGTTCACTCGCAATCAAGATCGCGTGGTAGCTGACGATTGGATTGGCAAAAGGCTCCGCCTCTTTCTCTGTCGTGTTCCATTGACTGACTAACGAGCCGCAGTGGTGTTGTAGGGCAAATACGGGAGCTGCAATTTCTGCTCGTTCTCTTATCAAAGTCGATGTGATAGAAGGAGCAGCGTACCTACTTGGCGGGACAAACGACCAATTTCCAGATGATGTGAGCAGGCCGCCTAACTCAGGTCTTGGAGAACAAAAACGTTGCAGAGGCCCCGGCCGATCAGAACTATTATTGTCTTTTCGCTTGATTAGTACATGATCTTGCGGGGCACTCCGTGCTATGCGTTCAATTCCGATGCAAGCACAATTCTCCTCGCGCCCTCGTTCCGCCTTCTTCATCGCTTGTTCCAACATCAAGTGCAGCAGATACTGCTAGACCAGTAAATAGAAACGCAATATTTTCGGTTACCCCTTTGCCAGCCAAGACAGCCTCCAGCACCCGTGAAATGGCGAGGCCCAGAATCAAGTGGCGCGCTATTACTTGGCACAAGGAATAGAGGTCCACAGCCTTGCGTTGCCGGCTCGCTGGTGGCTTCCCGAGGGGGAAGTGGGCAGAGAGCTCTGGTGGCCAATATCGGTTCGAAAGGGTTCATGAGGCATCATGACGCTAGGCTGCAGCCAGGTTAGTCGTGCGCCTCGTGGACCGAGCTTCGTGTACCTGCACAACGGGCTACCACCATCTTCAGATCCGTTAGCCGACTGTAACAACGTTGAAATTGGAAGCGGCGAAAAAGAAAACTGAGCCCAAGCGAGAGGCAGGTTTAAGCCCAGAGAAGAGCAATAGCCGCCAGACGGACCAGCGGATCGACTCCGGCAGAGTACAATGTTGCCCTCGGCGGATGGTGATGGCTAACGCGGTGTTTGTACGAGAGGTGGAGGATGGAGATGTACAAGTGACTTGGACGGCCACCACGGCAAGGACGGCTCGCCACTCGACCAACCAGCATAGACGCCCAGCGCCTTCGCCCAGACTTTTGTGTCCGTCTTTAGAGTGGCAGGCCCTTTTATTCATCGGAATATGCAGCTGCCGTCTCGGCAGGCCCTGTTGGGTTGCCAATACTTTGCACTTTCCTTTCCGCAGCCAGCAATGAGTATTGGCCCACCCAGGCTTGTTTCTATTAATCTGCCCCCCCCCCCCCAACTGCTTGATATTTGTTAATTTTCTTCCTTTGTGTTTCCGTTCTCAATTCTTGTTTTTCTGTCACCATTTTCCTCAAGATTTCATTTGGTAGAGCCCAGCCCTCTGCCTTCATGTAAGTCTCAGCTCCGCATCGTATCCCATCCCGCCGCCAAGTCTACTTGATGTCAAACGCGCGTCTTCCGCCACCAGGTGATGGACACGAACGTGCTCGGTTGGGTCTTAATACTCCAACACCTTCTGCGATCAGTTGTCACTCCTCGCCGACTTGAGTCATCGCGAGCTTCGGGTAGCCATTCGCTAGGTAGTCTTGACCTGTGTCACCAGCAGCTGATGATTCCACACTGTCAAACATTTTCATGCAAACATCGCGATTCCTCTAACCATCCCACATACAACCATCTTGTCGCAATCATGACCTAACAATTCTTTCCTAGTTGTGCCCTAGACAACTCTTCTTTTGCCTGTTCACTACAATGAAGTTCACCACTGCTACCGTCGCTGCCGTCCTGGCTACTAGTGCTTTGGCCCAGCCAATGTTCACCAACACCGTCATCAACCCCCAAGAGGGCGAGCCTTTCACACTCACATTCAGTGGCTGCACGAATGGTTGTACCATTACTCTTCAGACGCGCCCCAACTCCCAGGCGCTTGAGGATGTCCGCACCCTGACCAGTATGCCTCGCCCAACTACCCAAGCAGTCGCGCGAGCAGCGACCTCAAACCCTCTACCTCTGCTGATATGCTGTTGCAGCTGATGCTACCGGTGGCTCCTTCGATGTTACTCTTAACAGCCTTGAGTCGGGCACATATAACTTCAAAATCACCGACAACAACGACGGCTCGGACCCCAACTACAGCACCCCGTTCTCCTACGCCGGAACTGGCACTACTTCTTCCATCTCCTCTAGCAGCATATCGTCTACTACCAGCAGCTCCAGCGGCTCCTCAACGGAATCGTCTTCGACCGACTCATCTAGTGAATCGTCAAACACTTTGTCTGCTGCTAGCTCGAGTGGCTCATTCTCTAGCACCGATTCGACCACCTCGACAAGCTCTTCCTCTAGCGGCTCTACCAGCTCCACCTCTTCTCGTATGTCTGTTTCAACGACGTTTGCTCTCAGTCAATTGTTAATGATCCCTATGCAGAGTCAACTGGCACTACCTCTGCTCAGCCTAGCAGCACGTCTCCTGCCAATGCGGGTTCCGCTGTCGACTTTTCTACCTTTGGCGTTATCGGCGCCGCGGCCGCCGCACTTTTATTATAAACTAACACTGTAACAATGGCTAGCATCTGTCAGCTTATCGGCAAGCTGACAACTATTTGACTATGCTGTTCATATGGTGGCTTTGGCTTGGGGCCTCGTGCACGGCGCTTCACCAAGAATGAAACAGACACGCGCTGGAGTCATGCTATGTGTAACTGTACTGCTAATTTAATCTTTGGTGACCGCCTTCTTTTTACCTAGTCCTGAATCAACATCTTGGAACGATTTTCTTTGCTTTTCTTTTACGCGTCTCTCAACCCATCTATCACACAACATACACAAGAGGTGCAAGCTGTCAAAGAGGTGATTTACTTTGCATTGTCTGTGCCTACATGCACCAAAATCGAATTCTACATAACGAAAGCTACCTAACGTTCAACACTGTGAAATGAAAGCGCATCAAGGGAACGTTTGCGATCTCAGCGCCCGGCGCCCGCTTGCTGTTTCAGCTTGAGAAGCTAGCTACATCTCCTGTCCGGCTCAGGGAGATGCTGCTCGCAAAGTCGATGCTGGATTTCTTGCCGACTTTGTATCGCCTACTTTTTCGAGCTCGAGATTTTGGCGCCAACTTCCGGCTTACTGTCGCTGGCGCTTTGCTTGCCGTCGCCAAAGGTTTGCTTGGACTTCTTGGCGAGTTCCCTGTCCGCGGCGTCGAGAGCGGCGCAATAGGCATCTGCCCACTCCTGCATCACAGCATCTATAGCCTCTATCTCAGGTATCGGCCCCTCTTGAGAGCCATCCGATTGAATTTTCTTCTCTTTCGGCATGGTACTCGCTCAATGATAATATTCCAGGACTGGTGAGCTGGAAAGCGCGTATGTAGTAATGATGCCGAGGTGGTGAAATGCGGCAGCTGTTCTTTTTGTCGATTTGTAGAGGGGTTGTCTGCTCTAATTTGATTTTTGCTGAGCTGAATTCGGGGGTGACATGGAGCTACTTTTTTATAGAGGGTATAAGGGTACAATCAATACCGTGTGCTTGGATGAGAGGTAGTACTGGGCCGTGACGCACGGCTTGGGCGTAAGTAAACTACAGACTATGAAGGTGTACAACACAATGTGTGTAGCTACACGAGAGAATGTATGCAGGCCGTGTACGTGACCGAGTGATGAAACCTCTTCCAATTAAATCAGGTGCTCTACTGAAGCTCGCTAAGCTACTTTACGCTGATTGAAACCTCAAACTACTGGTTTGAATTCTGCAGAGAGCATGTCTCGGCGCAGTGCCCAAAAAGATGCTCGAGCGCGCGTATCGCCACTGCCTAATCCATTCCAAGAAACAAGACTATTTACATTGCTCAAAATGATTCAAAACTAGAATCTTGTGCGCTTCTTACACTTTGCGATTTTTCGGGGCTGGCTTGTCGCCGCGTCGGGCGCTTTGCCCGCGTTGGACGGCTCCGGCTCCGGCTCATACAGCGTCGGATCATACCTCACCGACTCATACGGCGCGTCGGGAATATTGGCGGACCAGGAGCCGCACTCGACCAGATCCATCGGGTCGACATCCACCCGCTGCAACATGGGCTGCTTTCCCTTGTTCAGTGATTTAGCAGTCTCGGGCATGGTGGTGCTGGTGCTTTTGTTGTTGGTTTTTCTTTTGAGACGGCTCGGAAGTGTGTAAGTGGGACGTGCCGTGGCGGCTGCTGCGGGGGCTGCTTCCTCATGCAGAGTTGGCTTGGTATTTTGATCTGCTGGTGCGGAATCAGACATGACGCCGACTTTATGTATGCGAGAAATGGTTGGGTACGGCGGAAGGTCGTGTGCCTCTGCAGAGGCGGTACTGGGCAGTGATGGTGATGAATGAGGGGCGGTGCGTCACCCTGCAGCGGCTGCGGCAGCTGAGGTTGCGCAAGACATTTGGATGTGCTGGAACTTGTAATATTGCCTCAGCATGGAAACCTGACATGTTTACTTATATAGGTTCTCACAGAGCTTTGCAGCCTTGCCAGACTGAAGACACTGTGCGATCCTCCGCTGGTGGGCCAGGCCTCGTAGCGACGCTTCGTACCCCTTTTTCCAGTGATTATCCAAAATGACATCTTTTTTCCATTGCACTAGCACGTTTTCTGTATTATCCGGGAATCCCGAAGCTCGCCCGGGGACAAAGTCGTCGTCACATACGAGTGGCGCTGAGTGGCAAGATGGATATGTGCAGAGTGGATGAAGAACGAGAAGACGCGCCATCTAGGAAACAAGCACCGCGATTGGTGTTGCAAAGAAGACTTTTCTTGGCATGGCCGGTACGTTCCAGGCACTACCGAGCCCGATCAGCTGGAGGTAGGGCTGCAAGGTGGACTAGAGAGGCTGGGGTGGCCCGGAAGGCATACACGCAAGGCTGGCCAAAGGTTGCCCAACCTATTAGCGTGCGGGAATAGACACCACTCTACCTTTTCCAGGGATATAATTTTCTTCTACTGCATCTTATTGGTTCCTGGACTTGTAAATTCGCCCCCTTGCTGTACTGCTTTCGGGCAATCGTTATGCCTGTCGTTCGGGCGGTGCCTGACACTCGCCACCTAGCGCCCGCCTGGTTTTCAAATCGTAATTCTTTCACGCCAGGGTTGACGATGTTGGCTGATGAAATCATGCTGCGGCAGGGTCAGTTCAGGAGGCGCAGGGCTGAGGTAGGCATGTCCCTTCGGGGAAAAGCTGTAAAATGGTAATCATGAACAATTCGACTGAGAAGCGCCTACCATCATCAAGCGAGCCGGCATCGAGTTTGTAAAGGAAATAATGGCACAGATTTTTAAACTTGAACACCAAATAGCAACATCAATATTGAAGAGGCTAGAACGGCTGCGGGAAAAAATAGCCAGTTATATTCCTCACATGGACAAGTACTTTTCCAACTCTTTCGATTCTCGTATCACGGCGAGAAGCGTTGGACGAACTCTCGATACACCATCTCTCAAGTGGCTCAACGACCGGTCCAGATTCCGCCGTAATGATGCCCGTCATAGTCGATATACTCGACTGTTAAATCGCGTCCTCGCAGCAATCGCCGATCCCTCTGCATGAGTCGCTGTGCCTGCTCGGCAAGGCCCCTCTTGCTGCGGCCTCGCTCGGTGTACTGGCTGCTGCCGAGCCAGACGTAGATGATGCGCACGCCTGGAAAGCCGCCGAGCGTGGCCAAGCTCGCTGGGAGGTCGTTCCAGTTTTCCGCCTCGTAAAGCATCTTTTCCACACGACTCAGCGGCTCGCCGTACATCATGCTCATTGTCTGCGTCCGCTCCGCCTCGTAGAAGAGCCCGTTCCAGACCACGTCGCGGTCGGGCTTGAACCAGCAGGACGACGACGGAATGAGCGGGTACTTCAGCTCAATGTACAGATGGCGATTGTGCTCTTAGGGCGCCCCATCCTTGAGCGTTGGGTCCAGGTCCTGGTATTGAGACTGGTGCCATTTAGACAGCTCGTCTGTATCTTGCAGCAGGAACACGGAGAATCTGCAGACCGGCTGCAAATAGGAGCAGCCGTCCTCTTCCATCGCCAGTCTATTCTGGTGGTCAATTTCTTGCTCGTCCGAATTTTCATTCCCCATGCCTCCCTCGTCTGTGCCGCTTCGGAGTTCTAGATCAATTACATCTTCTCCTTCTGTTCCTGCAACACGCTGACTGAGAATTTGAAAGACTCGAGGCTCAATGTCAGGCTTGTAGCACGTCTCCATTGCGGCTGTTGGCGGTGGATGTCAGTTTACATATATTTTTTTGTAGCGATGTTGGGTGGAAGTTTGGGGACGAAAGCTCATATTCTAGTTGGGCGGCCGTTGTTGGCTCTGCGCATTTCTCATTGCGGGAAATGACGAGGCTGCGAATCCCTGTAGCAGCGAGTCTAACACATCCAATCATTGTACAATTGATCCACAGTGCGTTATTTTTCAGACATATTTACTACTTAACCGACTTTTCTGCTTTTGCGTGATTGCCTCGGCTGCGGCGTATCCCGGCGTTTGAGACCCAGGCGGGCTGGCCGCAAGCAAGCATGACGTGACGACCTCTGGAGTACTGATTTTGGTGTTCGTAAAATATACACCCTGTCGCACGAGCAATCTGGATTGAGACTGCTGTGAATTACGTTTCAAAGCTACAATGGGTCGCCTTCCCACGTAAATGCTATGCGCATTCTTTTGGGTCCGCATCCGAGGCTGGTTACGGGCATCAGATTACCACCGAGGAAACGAAGGAAACGAAGGAAGCGATATTCTGCGTGTAAGAATCATTAAAGCTACGACCCTGTCAACTCGTATTCATCGATGATAATAAGGCGACATTCAGCCACTGTTGTCTTTGTAGTTTGTTACCTATGCCCACGTACGCACCGTTGCGTGGGCCAACATAGCCGCCCTCGGGCGGTTTGCCAAAGTAGTAATGCATGCCGCCGCAGTTGCTCTGAGATTTTGTTGATGTAGAATCTGCGGATGGCAGCCATGGCGGCGATGTTTTTGGGGGCCAGCGGGCTTGCGTAACGTTGTACAGCCTGATGAGGCACTGTTTAGCGACGCGCGGCTGCTACCTTGAGCGAAAACGCCTCAGCGTCTCCTCTGCGTTCTAATTGCGTAGATGAATTCGCAAGTCCTCGCGTGTGTGCAGGCGCAGCACAGCCTTCAAAATAGTCAAACGCCGTAAGCCAATCTTAAAAGACGTGGGTTTGCCTGTTGTAGGCACCGAAGCCTGCAACGTCAGATTGTACTAGCCGCCCACCACTGCTGAGCTCGAGCACCGGATCTAACACGCTCTTCTGTCTCGTTGGACGATCCACATCATTGTATGATTGTCACTGTCTAAAGTGGAAGATACTGAACATACGTTAGAACGCCGGGAGCATCTATTACGCAATATCATGTTGGCAAAAGACCAAGCCAAGAGGAAGAAAATCACGAAAGAAGTTGCAGTACTTTTAATTTTTACAAAAAAGGATAAATATCACTTTTTTCACGTGTATCTTGCGGGGTGCAATCTGATGGCGAGGTTTGACTTCTTAGCATACCACAAGGTAGTTCGCTGCCGCCCGTAACGCCACATGGCTTACACGATTCCACTCATTCGCCAGCGCGCTCAGTAAGATTATTAGTCGTTGACTTCGAAAATATAATTGTACCGAACGTTGATTTCAGGTCAAATGCAAGTACAAGGTCAATAGTTTATTTACACGATTGCTGTGCTTTAAATAGGCGGTATGATATGATCAGGGTATCAAATATTCGGTCGGCCGACTTCACCAGCGGCAGATATGCTCCCTTTCCTCCGTAAATCGCCCGCTTTCAGCTGCCGCACTACTTGGTAAGATCTGTCCAGCTCGTTCTCAACCGCACAGCGTATACGCAGAGCAGCAACCGCGGGCCACACACTCCTTTCGCCCCGCAGTATCCAGTAATTCAGCGCCTCTCGCGTCGGTGTCTCCAACAGCCGCACAAAGTCACCAGCAGTAACTTCAGGAACCAGGGTCATGGCTGCGGCCGGGATCTGCTCGTCAACAAGAAAGCGTCGTATGCTACCAGGCAACAAGCGGAGCGTGTCAAGCTGCCGGAGACGATGCCGAACCTCGAGACCGACCATGCGCACCAGCGAGGCCGATAGCTGCGTCGTTTTGCTGCGAGTTTCAACAAGAGACGGCCCGTGCATGTCGGATTGCAGGAATGGAATCAAATACGGCCGAGCTTGGCTGACGATGAAATGATTGACATTGAATAGCTCCGAAATCCGTTGAAGCGGCGAGTCGCGGTCCGAGTACGACATGTGAGACCAGTGGTGAAAGTCGGTCGTGTTAGCAGGAGCCCAGGGTCCGACGTTGCCGTGCGCGTCTTTGCAGAGAATGGTTGCTTTCCTTCGCCCGTACAAGGCCGCGGAGGATGCATTGGACGCAACAGCAGCAGTCCAAATAAGCTACAACCGAACATTAGCAAGTTTCAGACCGGCATGCCTCTGCTGCACTTACCACATTAGGAGCAGTGATGTAGTTGAGTAGTGTGGGGACGCCGCCTTGTCCTTCTGTTGCAACTGTAATGTTCAAAATTCGTTTGCTGTAATTATAAGCCTCCTCAAAGGTCAGATCTCCGACATTGGCGCGGACGCAGTCTTCCAGCACCGACACATCGAGAAAGTAGCCTTCTCGAGAAAAGCGGCGTATCCGTCGTACGAGCGTATTCCATCTTGATCTGAAGGTCTGCGGAGGCTCAGAACCATTCGAAAGTTTGTTTCTTGAGGCAAAGGCGCTCAAGTCAATGCCGTCGCCATTCAGAACACCAGGCAGCTCCTCCTCTGTGTGAATGGCCACAAGTGAAGCAATCAAGGCGCCCGTTCCGGTTCCTGTTATAATGCGTGGTAACAGTCCACGCAGAAATAGTGCCTTCACAACGCCGAGATGGCACATGCCAAAGATGGCACCACCTTGTAGAACAAGAGAGCTTCGACCGAAAGCCTGCCGCGTGTCGTGGATAAAGTCGAGCTTCATCTGGTTTGTCAACGAGCCTCCGATGGAGTGCACTGCCGCGGATGCATTGGTAGGTAATGTGCTTATATCCTCGACTGTTTCGGCGACTTGCGTAATATACTCTTCGATGAGATACTTGGTCCCGGAAAAGGAACGATTGTATAGCTTCGGCACGGTCAAGTTGCCGAGGTTTCGCACGAGACCGGATCGCAGCAGGTTGACAAGCTGCTGAAAATCATGGTCGTCCCTGGCTATGGCCAACGAGTTGAGTCGTTCTGTGATTAGTCTCCAGTCATAGTACTTTGAAGTTGGGTTATTCCGCCTGGAAGAGGCAAGACGTGTCAGCAGATTCTCGAAAAGTCGGTCAATAATCGTCAGCTAGCCTACCACAGGTCAAGACCCAGCAAGTTATCGAGGTGCAAAGCTGCTTCCTCCCAGTCTTCAAAGGCCTCTGCGTGACGTAAAAGTTCCAGCCAGAGGTCGACTGGGTTCTTGCGAGCGTACCATCCGAATAGTTTCTGTGCCGGCGTTAGAGCGACCGCCATGGTGAAAACACATGTGGCGGAATTTGAGAACGACGATGGAAGAGTGAAGATGGAAAGAATAGCTCACCTTGCGCCAGAACGATACTACCTCGACAATCACCCCCCAAACGGCGAGCAATGCGCCAAACATGCCGAGGGAGCGTTATCACAAGCAGGGTCGGACAGTGCTGGTGGGTCGGAGTCGAGGTCGAGAGCGTGAGTACGGGAGCTAGGCGATCGCTCCAGAGGGCGAATGCAACGCCAGACTGGTATTGAATTCAGGCATCGGGCCACGCCAGACGGACTAAAAAGTGAACGTGCTCCCTTGACCAGGTGTACCTTGGAGTGGTGCAGGTGAAATGGATGTGCATGACGGCCCGCCACGCCGCCTCGATGAGTCTAGCAAGCATGTGACAGCGGCCAGCTCTGGTGAGGTCAGAGGGCTCCACCGACCATTGCGTTGGAACAAGCAGCAATTCACACGGCAAGTCATTAGTTTGCGAAAAGACTTGGATTTTCGATTGATTAATGCACTGGAAACTAAATGTTCAATAAACTCCATGAATATTCCCAATCTCGTTTTTATACAGCCGCATGTAGCATTGCCATGGAATGAAATGTATAACAAATTCCGCAATCATTCGTCGTCGTCGTCCACGACGTTGCGCCGTCTAGCTCGTCCGGACATTTCCACTACCTCATCGCCCGAGGCGTCCTCATCCTCAGAGTGACGAGTTCTACGCTTCTTCGACTTGCGACGCCTATGGTCGTCCTCGTCGTCATCCAGCAGCTCTTCCTCCTCTTCGGCGTCACTCTCCATCTCCTCGTCGTCGCTGCCGACGAGAAAGCCATCATCCATATCGTAGTCTTCCTGCCTCCGAACACCCTGCGGCAGATCATCATCAGAATCATATTCTGGGTTTCTGCGTTTAGGCTTCGAGCCAGGTACGCCTCTTTTCCGCCCGGATCCGGCGCCTCTTCTGCCGCCCTCCAAGTCACCAATCGAGAGGCCGCCTCCTCTGCTGCTGAATCGTCCAAGACCATCCATTTTGGCAGCCGCATTTTCACGACGTCTTTGTGCCTTCATGCGTTCCTTTTCTGCCATTTCAGCTTCCTTCTTTTGTAGTTCTGGGTCTCTGGTCGTGCGGATAATCATGTCGTCTTCGTTGGCAGTCTTGCTAGCCTGCTGCATGCGCTGAGCAAGGATAGCGAGCGCATCGTCACCGCCACCCTTGTTCGGTCGCACATTGAATTGCTCTGCAACATGTCCTACCGTCATGAGCAGGTTACTGCTCAACTCTGCAGCCGCGGCATAATAGTGGCCGTCCTTGAGTTCATCGTATGGTTGGCCAGGCGCTGGTGCCAGAGACTTGGTTTGAATCTCAAAGTGCTCGCCACCGATACCAATGGTTATAGATCCATCGTTCCATCGGTAAACGTTGGCATTGCTGTGAAGGAGACCAGTACTCTCGTTTCGGCGTACTCGTGCGACATGAGCAGGGTGCTCTTGCTTGGCATTGGCGGTATCGAACGCGGTAGGCTCGAACTTTTCAGCAACGTATTCCTCGGGCATGACCTTGATGAATTTTGGGACGCGCATGACGCGAAGCTGGGTGACAATTAGCTTTCAACGCGACGGTATCATGGATCGCAGCTTTCTCACTATATTGTCCTTGGGCTTGGGGATTCGATGGCGGTAGGCCTGCACAGCCATGACGACCTTCTCTTTGGTTTCATGTTGGACTTGATTATCGTCATCATCGTAGCGCCGGCGTTCACCAGTGTCATCCGGGTCTGAGGCCAGATCGTCGTCGTCGTCGTCGTCGACTATGCGAGGCGCGGGCGAGCCAGCATCATCCTCATCACCGAAGAGGTCATCGCCGCCTTCGTCGATTTGGTCAAGAGGATCCTCAGAATCAGACATCGTCACAGAGGTGTCGCGATTGCCGCGGTATGGCTTTCGAATGCACGCGACAGCGTTGATAAGTTGCGCGGCGTCACGTCGTGAAGCTGCTGAGAAGGAGGCTAGCTGGTCTTGAGATTTCGTAGTGCGCGCATCGGACCGTGTTAGCAGAGCTTGTACCAGCCACACTTGGGTGGGTCTGTTTCCGGGTGGGCAAGCCAAGCTGGTGGTGCACATGTACTCCGTGTTGCAGACTACATAGCTGTTACTCTTTTCTAACAAAAAATACAGGTCATCAACCCGAGCACACAATTTTGCGCCTCAAAATTCATGCAATAGTCTATCGGACACCAGCGTTGCGCATTATTTCCTAGGCTCGTGGCGCACAGCAAACCTGTGACATGCTGGCGACGAGTGGCGCCAAAGCGCGGTACCTGGCAATCTCCCACGTGGCGGAACAAAGATTCTCCGCTGCTGCCACACTGACGTTCGCAGCCCGGCCGACGTGGTCAGCCACTAGCAGCCTCTGTGGCTCCCCAGCCACGCCCTTTTCGCTGTAGTCAGTACTTGGCCGCCCCTCGACGCCTGACTCTCGAACTTGCTGCTGTCACCATCGTTACCTTGCATTCACGCTTCGCGCCTATTCCCTCTGCGCGTCCTTCGCTTTTGTCGCGAGCTGAAGCATTCGCCTCTGGCGATCGTATTTCATTGCTTCTCGACTTTGCGCGGCCCAGACTTCGCTTTTTGCGCGTTTTATATCCGCCAACACGTTCGCGCCGCTTGTTTACCCACCGACCGACGCGGACCGCCAGGCTCGTGTTTCCCGCCCGGACCGCATTTTGCAATCGTCGACATCCGCCACCATCACTGCTTTGCTTTCAGACTTGATTGACTCGCTTTCTGTTCGCCCATTCCTCTGTCCTTCATAAGGCGCCATGTTTTATTCAGAGACACTTTTGCAGAAATCTGGGCCCTTGGCCCGGGTCTGGCTCTCGGCCAACCTCGAGCGCAAGCTCTCGAAGAATCACATCTTGCAATCCAACGTCACGGACAGTGTCGAAGCCATCATCACGCCTAATCAGGCGCCGATGGCTCTCCGCCTCTCTGGGCAGCTTTTGCTTGGTGTTGTCAGAATTTACCAGCGCAAAACGCGTTACCTGCTCGACGACTGCAACGAGGCCATGATGAAAATTAAAATGGTGAGTTTACGCACGCGTTTGATCAAGATGTAGCTCTACTAATTCGATATAAGGCCTTTCGCTCCAGTGGAAACAACGATCTGGCATCCAACATGCAGATTTCCAACCGCGAGTCTTTGCTTCTGCCTGATCGCATCACGCCATACGACAATCTTGACCTTCCTCCCCCTCCGGATGCTTCATGGCTTCTCTCGCAAGTGGACGATGTCACTGCAACTCCTGTCGGCCGCAAAGGCCGAACAAGCAACCGCGATATCAATCTTCAAGAAGATTTCGACAACAGCCAATTCCTCAAAGGGCCGGGTGCCCTCGACGACGATTTGATGCCCACCATGGACGATCTCGAACTTGATCTCGATTTCGGTGATCTCGAGGGCGGCGTCAGCAATATCGAAATCGGTCGAGACGCTCCTGCTGCCAGGGATGTCGAAGACGACATTTTTAGCGACATGGAAATTGGCCTAGGCAAAACTGCCGATGGTCCTACTGGACTCGACTTGGACCCCGACAACATCCACATTATCGATGGTGATGGTGACCTGCCCATGCTTGATGGTGATGACTTTGGTTTCAACCCAGACGACATGTCAAACATGCGCGATCTCTCTGCCCTGCCACAGGCTCATCGCGCAAGAATCTCAGAATCGCCTCTGTCTGATATCGATGAGCACTTTGCCAGAGAGGTGGCGGAACATTACGCGAATACGGACATGTATGAGCCTGCCGATGAAACAGAGACGACAATTGTTCGCCGGCCTGCACAGCGCTCCAGAAGGCAAAAGATTCTCATGCCCGACGAGGAAATTGCTCTCTCCAGCAGCCTTATCAAGCAGCAGCAAACCAACCGCGAAAACATCATTAAGCCAGCCCGATATGTTCCCCGCGACCCGGTCATGCTGGCGCTCATGGATATGCACAAGAACGGTGGTTTCGTATCATCCATCATGATGGACGGCAGAAGCACTGCTTGGGCACCTGAGCTGCGCGGTATGCTCACGCTGGATATGCTACGCGATGATCTCAAGAGAAAACGCGATAGCGGTATTGCAGATGTCGATAGTGAGCGGGGTGCTGCCAAATCGCCTCGCCTGGAGTTTGACGATGATACCAACCTCGGACTCGGCAATAACTTTGGTGACCACAGCGTTGCTCCCGACGGCACCATCATTCAACTTGAAGATGACGGTGGCTTTGAACTTGGCGTCGAAGATACTGGTTTCCCGAACTTTGAGGAAACAACAATGCCCATCGTGCACCCTGAAGAGAGCGGGCCCGTATCTCTCGGCACTAAGCACGCCGTTCACATTTTGCGGGATCTGTTTGGATCAGAGGCTGCCCATAGCGCCGAGAAGCGCACCCAGTCAACGGTGGTCTTCCAGGATCTCCTACCTGAGAAGCGCACAACCAAGGCTGAGGCCACAAAGATGTTCTTTGAGTGCCTTGTCCTGGCCACAAAAGACGCCATCAAGGTCGACCAAGGTCCGGAGCTCGGGGATAACATCCGCGTGCGCGGCAAGCGTGGTCTTTGGGGCGAGTGGGCTGAGAGAGAGGCTGGCGGAGAGATTGCTCACAATGATAATGAATCGGCGCCTATGGCTGCTCAGCCTGTGGCCGTCGGCGCTTAGACGATTGGTGACAAAACTGTTTGACTTTTTGGGACATCGTTTTTTCTGCTTTTCGTCTGGCGTTGGACTTAACATTGCGAGGGCTGGCTCTCCTCTTCATGGCTGGCTCGGCTTCACTCTTCTCTTCTACAGTAGTGTGGGATTTTGGGATGTTACGCATTTTTTCGTTGTTGCTTGGTCTTGTTGGATTTGATCTTTGTACTAGCTTGGACACGCACGCACGAAAAGGCGAATGTGGCACCTGATCCAATGGCGTTGACGGCGTTGACTTTTGGCTGGATACCATTTTGAGCTTGGAGGCACACATTCCAAGCCGGAGCTTGGGAAAATTTCGATTGGTTGGAAAACATCTTGTAGGAAACATTCATGTTAGATGAGTTGCCTGGTATGGCTTGAGTATTAATTAGGCTCTGAATGATAACATGCTTAAGTAGACTCTGGTCTTGTCTTTGACTGTGGTGATGATTGTGAACGGAATCGCGATGGCGTGCTACTGCATAGCGAGGGCATATCCTCGCCCACGTCGAGAAAGATGTCTGTGATAGACTCCCGACTGTTCCTCGAGGGCTCTTTCATGTCTAGTGAAGCTGCGTAAGCTATGGCGCTCCAGCAAAGCGGCCTAGGAAGTCTACTCCGGCGAGACTGTCTCTTGCTGATGCAGCAACTCTGATGAATGAGACTTTGTCACGTTCTTGAAGGTTGTCGAATAGCGTGCGCATGTAAAAATGCATATTTGGTCAATGTTTCCATCCTTCCCAATGCTGCGCCTTGGTAACCATCTTCAGTTTACAGTCATCGTCTAGAACTTGTCATGTCTGGCTAATTCTTGGCCAGACAAGAAAAAGGTATCTGCTCAAAAGATCACCAGTTACGACAGGGGAGCTTCAGTCGATTTTCGTTTGGTGAGCTGAGTTGTCGCACTGTAGGTTAGACTCGTCAAAGCCCTCGCAGTTACTGCGGCGGCACTAACACAAGGCGCATGGAGGGATGTAGTCTTATCTGAGCATCGATCAAAGGCTGCCCACGTACCAATAAAATGATGAAATGTAAAAATGACAAATAAGTGTAAGAATGAATTACAGCCGACTTCTTCTATTTGACTACCAATACAATTTGACAAGGGCAGTGAATGTGGCAGGCCAGGGTCCCGATACCCGCAGCAGGTGGCAAGCCGTTACTACCCCACCCACCATCTCAGTGTCGCCTCATGACTCTTTTTTCCCATCAAGACGGCGTCACCTCGTCAACTGTGCATGCAAGCCATACAAAGCGCTTTGTCGATATTTATCGAATTTCTCTCGATTGGCCTCTCCCACGAACCGTTCATCTGCCTTCTTTATCTCCATCGGAGCGGGGCAAGGCACTCAGTCTTGCGGCATCCTTTGGCGACCACATGGCGGCCACAGAGCCCGAGCCGCAGTCGCAAAGAAAATGGGTGCCCGCCACGGTCGGCATCTGCCACTGGCAGACGGCCACTGACAGGGTAGGATATTTAGGATGTAACGTGATTTTTCCGCATCTCTAATACGAGGACGACAGTTTGGAACAGAAGCAAAAGCAGCCATTCGCGATCGCGAGCGCGTGACTCTTGGGCTACATCCCCTGGGCCATGACTCCCCATTCTTATGGGCACCGGAGATACTTGATGACGAGAACATCAACAGCTATTCCATCCACAAGACTGTGCCTGCACCACAGTCCTATCGCAATAACCTGACGGCTCTGTCTCAGGCATACAACGTCTGTTAGGGTGCTTCCAACGGTGGGCGCATCACGCTGATTTATTTATAGCTATATTTTGTCGCCTACCAGAGCCAGATTTTTGCTTACGTGCCGCGAAGTATAGCGAGACAGCGTCTGCCCCGGCGTCCTGATTGCCGGCTGCGCTGCGAGCCCAGCAGTGTCGCGCCTCTCATTGGGGGATACGTGGATCGAGTGGTGCCTCATTCCGTCAACAATCTCACGACTGGCTTTTTAGGAAGTGAAGAGATTGTTGTTGCATGTTGCGACGATGGAGAAGTCTACGCATACTATACAAAAGATATCGCCGACTGGATATCTTTGCAAGAAAAGTCACCGCTTGCACACCCCAAAAGACCAAAAAGTTGCCAATCCGCATCAGCAAAGCCACCCACTCACTTCTTCAGGGAGAATGTAGGAGTTTCGGCGTGGGGCCTAGCTGTTCACCGACAGTCGCGTCTCATTGCCGTCAGCTCTAACCGCCGGGAAGTGACCGTGTTTGCTTTTGCGTTGGAGAACGCCCAAAAACGTGGCCCGCGGCACGAGCAGCGTCATCCGGAATGCGATGGACCAGCAGACTTTGTGCGAAGTCGTACAAAAAGCTGGCGAATCGTGCTTGCACTCGGCCATCATGCAAATAATGTTCCTAATGTGTGCTTCATAGACGACGAGGAGGGTGAAGCGGAAAAGGTCTCCGCGATTGACATTGATGGGTTTACCTGGATCGCGAACATATGGACCGCCGGCCGGCCAGTCATATGTATTGGACCCTCAGCTGGTTCTCTGAGGCGCAGCGAGGAAAGTATCGGAGATTCGTCTCGGTATGTTCACTTCTTGTAATGGTGTGTATCATCTGACAATAATTCCTTAGCGGTTGGGGAGTTTTAGCTTTGCCCGATGAGAGCTTCCTTACCGTAGATACCCTAGAAGAGCTCATTGGTGGCAAGCCTCGTACAATACTCCCTGCAAGTAGAGTATGTTCGCAGCCAATGGCCGATGTTGAGCCCTGTGTTCGAGCCGTCCCCGAAAATCCGTGCCCGGAGCTTGATTCTGGCTTAGATCGCGCCCACAACCTACACATAATCCTGCCGGGCCAAAATGCTCTTCATGCGATTGCAAACCTACTTGGAAATGTGAATGACCAGCTTGGAGACGAAACCGACGAAGAGATACTAAGTAATGGGGAATTCGACGAAGATGAGGACGATGACGATGATGATAATGACGAAGATGATGATGACGAAGAAGATGATGAGGTTGAGGATGATAATGACCAAGACAGCGATACAGGCGCACACAATCAGACAGACGGCGAACAGGACCTCGAAATTGCTCAACTGGAAGCCGCGGAAGATGTGGACATGGATGGCGAATCCGACGTGTCTTGGGTGGGCGACAATTTCATAGAAGAAGCGATTGTTGATGATGTCGTGAATCAGGCTTTGACACATATCGGGTCTGTTCAGCCTGTCACCTCTAGCGGGCTGGTCACAGCTTACGGGTTCTTCAACAAACGACGTCTATCAACTTCTCCATTTGCGGTAAGTGCGTCCAAGGAAGTCGAAGGAGGGTTGTGCTATGTCTAAACAATTGCAGAATACTAAAGGGTTGGGATGGCATGAAATGGGCGACAAGTTGGTTTACTTTCCGCATTCGGGTCGGATTGCACCTATACCCCAAGAGGCGCATTCGCTGGCGGAATTCCTCAAGCGGCCACGTGAGGTCAGTGACTCTCTACGTGCCAGCCTAAACTCCATGTCGAGAGGCTACCACCTCGTGCGCATGTATGAGAAAGACCTGGAAATGAGAAGTCTGCGAGCGGATGACGTTGGTGACGAAATGGAGATTGGCATTCACTGCCCGAACGCTCTCACTTTTGGGAGTTTTCTGGACCGGAACCTGCGGCCCTACTTCAGGGCCACCAGCAGGCTGAGCATGGTCATGCATGTACCAGAGCTGTCACTTGTGATTATTGGGTCGCCCGTGGGCAGAGTGCTCCTGCTCACGCCAACTCGCCTCTCGAGTCCGCAGAACGCAGGGCCTGGCAAGCCTGGGTACTGGAGCCATGGGCTTCGAGTGGAGTGGGTGCTGCCTCGCACGTCGGATGACATCTGCCATGGTCAGCAGAGAAGACCGCTGCACGGCGTCGCAGTAGGGCCTGTGCAGGATGAGCGTGGTGTAGGTGCGCTGGGCTCAGATGACGCTTCTATTCCGCGCCGGTATCGTTTGATGCTGCATTATCGCAATCACGACATTGCAACTTTTGAAATTACGAGACAAGAACAGACGGGAAAGCTCTGCATCTTCTGATCTACCTGCTACTACTCATAGACAGAGATCAGGGGGAAATGAGAATGATGAGCTACTGGCTCTCGTGGGCCTACTGCTGCTGCTATGAGTATTGGCCGATGGCGCGACCGATTCGCCTGGAATAGTCTGAGACAACTGTCCATGGAAAGTGACAACAAGACGGGAACTTCTAGGCGATGTACTCGGTACCGATAGCAGAAATGAAGTCACTCGAATCAATTCTACCAAGTCAATGCGACGGAAGACGATGCGGCTGTCACAACCGTTATGGTGCTGAACAATTGCCAAGGCGACTAGGGAAAATTGAGGCGGTGATGATATTATACTGCTTCAGGTATGCTTGCGACGGGTCAAATATGAACAAGCCTACCTACAGATATTGCCAAGTAAAACCGTCGCTTTTGCTACCAGAGCCCAGCGCATTTGCTTTATCGCTGGCGACAAGCCGCTCCGATGACGGATCCGGGCCCTCTGGGCCAGCGGCGGGAAAGGTTTATGTATCTCGCGAAATCAGCGAAACTGCCGCGTCGTGATTGGCTGAGCGGCCGTCACTGATAAGGCTGGGCCAAAAAAGGGCAGCGGCGCGGCGGCCGGGGG